>LR990856.1:5628091-5714095 GCA_905163395.2 Endotricha flammealis | reverse complement strand
AAACACAATCAATAAGAGAAAGAGAGCATAATGGATAGCGCACAATATGGGCGGGCCACGCCGTACGTACCGCATCAACTAACAAAAATTTGAGTAGTTGCAGCGTGGCCCACCCGTAATGTGCGCTAATCCTTAAGTAGCCGACCTCGACTATCTTAAATTTTGTCTTTTATCGTAAAATAATTTCATGTAGTCATGCTTAAGTAACATTTTTTATATAAAAATATAAGCTGGAAAGAAGTACAGATGTATATTACTTTTGTGATAATTTAAGTTTTAAGAGCAGGCCGTTATAGCTTATAGATACGACTTATTTTACTTATCTAGGCATATCAATAAAAAAAATCTTAACCCTAATGAAATCACACTAGGTGGGATGTAATTTTTTCGAAGTTTTAGTAAAGAATTAAGCGGACACACAAATTACATGAGCTCTGTTACACTTTGTTTTTGCCCTCTGTAACTTTTTCCTACTAAATTAGCATTCGGATCTGCTTATCTCACTTGTAAGGGTATAGTTAGTAGATCCATCTCTCTCTCCCTCCTCTTAACGCGTGACAAAACGTATGAACTACTGTGTCATATTTGTATACTAGTGTAACCCGCGCAACTTCGTTTGCGTGTATTTATTTATGCACAGCATCGCCATCTATATTTGTTTTTTGATGAAATCCTACGGGAATCGCTTACTTTTCGGGATAAAAAGTACCCTATGTGTTAATCCAAATATCATAAATATTGGCCCAGCTATCTGAGCGTGTAGAAGTAACAAACATACACATAACTTTCGCCTTTATAATATTAGTAGTAAGTAGTATTATATATTTAGATATAATCCCTTTTAAATTAAAGGAAGATATGTGTTGGTAACATGATTTAATTAAAGGGGTAATTTTGAACTAGAATATTTTGTCATAAGGTTTTTCTGAGTGCCAGGTGTTTATGCATGCCTGCGCGGGACTGCTCTGCTGTGGACCGGCTTTATGAAAAAATTGAGAAGAGAGAACTGAAATTATATTTCAATTCGTAATAAGCAAGATCCAGCAAATAATATTATAAAAAATATCATTATTTAATAATAATATATTTATAAAATAAAATTAATACTTAGTGTGATGTAACTTTAGCAAGGAGTGATATTGCATCAGATCCAAATTGATGTGATTTTTTTATTGTATAATAAACGAACCGAGGGTCCTGATGATAATCAACGATCCCCATAAACATCCGTGATTGTTATTTTTAACAATTTTTGATTCCTAATATGATTTGCTCCACTTAAAGATAAAAAGTAATATTTAAGTAAATGAAAAAATTAAATAAGATGTAAATAAAGCTCAAAGGAATTAAATATTGTATAAATTGCACAAAGAGAATACAAAAAGTGTAAATATAAATACTCCTTCATTGAGAAAGCAAAGTCAGTTAATAAAAAAAATCGTAGATACTTCTACCAATAGGTGAACAATATAAATAACACAGAAATTAAACGAAATTAATCGTTAATCTAACCGCTTCCCTTCCTAATGCGGGAAGACAGTGATATTATACTTAACTATTCTGAGTAAACTAGCTATAGTAACTAGCGTGGTGACTAAAGCGAATCACACATAGAACAGGTGCGGGTCGAGTGCGTTGTGGTCGCGGCAATGAGAAATAAGAAGGTGCGGGTTGAGCGCTTTGTAGTCGCGCCTTCCCAGCGCGCACGCACACGCATTCCGTGTCTTAACATTCATAAAACGACACACCTGTGCAATATGAGTTTCGAACTTTAATCATCTGTCTATACCCAGCGAAATATGTATAAAACACTATTTTTATTACATTGACAAGCTAATTAGGCACTCGCATTTTGCTATCCTTAAAGTGAATTGTTGACTGGTTATCTATAATAAAATCGAATTAAAATTGGCGAATGTTGAGCGTCCATTGCCGTGTGTCCTATTCAAATACAATCTAGAGGCCAATTTACATTGAGTCAGTATGACGTCAATTAAATGTCAGTAAAGACGCAAATACATTACATGTTGGTTCAGTCAAGGTTCAATTTTCTTTTCTCGTCATCTGCGTCATTGCAGCAGATATCAAATTCACTCTACGTAGTTCAGATAAGATAAAAAAGCTAGTTTCATTATCACCGTGCAATTATTTTCGTTAAACCTCACTTTACTACACATCTAAAGGCAGTATTGTGAATATTGCATGGCTTCTTGATATACGATTCTCTTGTACAGTCAACAAAGGAAAGAGTTATACTATTGATAAATAAATTTTCTAATTAATTCCTGCACGCAATTCATACATGTTGTGGAGTAACAAATAAATAAAGTTTATTATTAATATTTAGAAATCTATCATATTACACCCCTGGTCAACTATTTGCTTTCTTCGACTGTTCTAACGTAAGCTGACTCAATGTAAACACTACTTAACTACTTACAACGCTAGTAAATCCAGCTGACGGGTACCCACTGGTGATCGGTAGACAGAGAGTGTAGTGCATCCATTATTTTCGAGTATGTGGTGTCCATGTTGTTATTTGTAATGACGAGGTCAATGTACTTCTCGTACTGGCGTTGGATGCGAGCGCTGTCCTCTAAAGTCTGTTTCATGTCTTCTTCCTAGCGTATACAATAAATTTATTAGTTTTTTTTATAGTAAATTTTAAATGTTAGTATTTTTATTAGAAATGAATTAATGATTTTTAAAGAGGTTATTTGTCAAATTAGACACGTCAAATGCATACAAAAACTGTTAGCTTTATGAACAAGGTTCTCGCGAGTGGTGAATGGTCGAAATATGGGTTGGTGTTTTTATATTTAATTTGTATTTATGACATTTTTGAGTTCTTTGTATGTGTAAAAAAAAAATGTTAATAGTGAAATGGGAAAGTTCTTAATTGTCGATTCGACAGCACAGTTTAATTTTAATTAAATACATTTTATTAATAGCCTAATTTATTAATTTTATGCGATTTTTTCTATACCACATTCACAGATATAACAATGAACAGACATGCCAATACAAAGCGTCCACTTACCTCGTAGAGCGACGCGAGTGACTCCAAGGTGCGCGCGCGCCGCGAGCTGTAGCGAATGGAACTCTGCCGGTCGAACTATTTAAACGCATGCGTAATAATGTCAATGCATACATTACAATAAAAATGATACGAGCAAAGAACCCATAAGATGTTACTTATTTACACAGATAATATTATGTTTGTGGGAACGGTTCAACGCCAACGTTGAAAATCGCGCGAACGCCCGTATTTGTTTCGGAAAAATGTATGAGCAGCGCCATTTAGTACGGGCGCGTGCGGCGGGTTTTGGCGAACGAACGAACGATTCGGACGCCCGTTCTGTGCACACGCGCGAGTTTTAGCGTTGGCCCTCACTTTATATGTATACTCACCCAATATAATTTGAGATCTTATAACTATGGGTACTCATAATAACGAGAGCTCATTATAACATTATATTGGGTATATTAACCGTTGTCGGCTCGAAGTAAATACGCATACATTGCAAGTATTCATTAAGGGCTGAACTACATCTGGCCGCACGCCTACATTGCATTTGCAACAGAGCATGCTACCCCGCGCTCGGTTCGCATTTCTATGTATGCGAAATAAACGACAAAAGGACAATATGCTGTCGCACACGTTAGCTTTCCGCCGTGTGCAATCATACTTCCCTCTCTTTCTCACTATGGTAAATGACAGAGTGATAAATAACTATTGAAACATAGGAAAGTATGATTCGGTACAGCCAGCTGTAGCTCTACTAATATTGTATCTAAGTAACAACTGGGGGCTTCGAGATTTTGTTCAAGTACATACATGCATCCATACAAGTAAATGGAACTATATCAGGCATAACTAAAAAATCCCTTGACGCCGCGCGCATAATGAACTAATAACTGGACATGCTAAACGTGTTTTATATTATTTAGGTAGCAACTATTAAATTATATTCGTCGTTGATAACAGATTTTTTACTCGACCCACTACTACCGAAATTGAGAATACTCACGGGAGCAAAAGTCATGCCGATATCGAAAGATTTGGTTAGCAACCAGTACACGGATGTAGTCATGAGATACAAGGTTATTGTCCTTTTATCCGAATTTTTAATTCCTCTGATCCATTGCTGTCGTTATATCATCAAGCGAGGGCAAACCGGAATGCGATAATTTAACAATATCGACGACCGAGTAGTTAAGTCAGTTTTTTAGGATTTTGGTTTGATAATCCTTTCTTATTTTATTAATTACCATCAATAAATGACATCTCACATAATACAATGACGTCATACATAAGACATTTTGCTTTTTTTTCCGAAATGGTAGTTTATAAAGTAGATTAATTACATAAATAATTTAATACTGTAATGTAAGTGTCGGTGAGGACCTACTCCATGAATAAATATTTTGAATTTGAATAATTTCTTACTCTAATGAAAAGTATAAAAGCTTTATCTGCCATAGCATCACTTGCACAAAAACATCGAGAGCCATTAAATAGTATTTTTTTAAAACCTCTGCCTTTTCAGTCGTCTGTGTCTTCTTCCAAACTGCTCTTTTACTTGTTTAGACTAATTATCTATTTCTATTCTAGGTAATCTAAGATCATAGCACTAATTGATAAAATTGAGATAAAAAACACGACGCAATATTTTAAGTACTCAATAACAGAAATAATTGGTACCATGTCTCTCAAAACAACAAGATATTTTATGTTTAAATTTTTATTTCGTTAGTTCCAATTTGAAAGACTACATTACCTATTGTTTATTATGAATAGTATACAGCGTGTCTATTCTCGAAACAAAAACAGGAAAAATTTAACCATGTATTTCATGGTTAAAATTTTTCGCATACTTCGGCCGAAGTATCGGATTTACGTTTTGTAGTAGCCCTCCAGTTTCAATCTAGTCTCAAAACTTACGCGGTATCCCGCTCATTTCCTATTTAGTATGAGTGTGACGTGTGAAAACAAGTAGCTGCTTGAAAAAAAAATTTACTCTATTGCTAAATTTTGTTAGTTACATTAACTTATCGATAAATTTTTGCTGACATAATACTTTTAAATTTTTGTAATTTTTATTCTTCTTTTTTGTTATTGCATATTTAATTATTATTAATATATTTGCATGCCTGACTGTTGTGATGTTCTATCGCTCTATTACATCTTACAGTAGATTCTACTGTAACCTACATTGAGCAAATACATAAATGAATTGAATTGAGTGAGATAGCGTTTTGTGACGAGATTTTATCAATTTTTGTTACAAGAATAGACCCTCAGATATTTGATAAAAAAAATCTTCCCCGATAGCTCGATATTAACTTGGAACAACGATCAAATTTGACATGGCACGAAGCTACTTCTGTTACCGAGAACTACACACGATAGTTCTACTTGGATTCTATAATATTTCTTAGATCTTTATAAAGACTTACAGTCAAGTTTCGATTTGAAGCGTATGTGAGGTTCCGCAGCTGTTCGATGCCAGGCGTGCCCAACATCACTACATATGGAAGGAACTCACTGCTATTGTGCAACAGCTTGAGCGAATGCGGCGCACAGTCCAGGATACACATTTTACCTGTAAACCATGATAAATAGTTTGTTAGTGTTTATCATAAATCACAAAATTTTACCTGAGGTATATCTATTTAAAAAAAAAAAAGTTTTAAAACGGATTAGATTAGACGGATTAGAACGAAAATTGATAATGAATTCAATACTTCATGATGACCATACTAGTTAAGAAAATGAATGTAAGTAGAAAAAAGTTTTTATTTCACTTTAGTTTTTTTTTTCAAGAAATACTTTTTAGTAAGTAAGTTATTTTATAGTTGTTACGGTTTAACCAACCTTACTCATTTTGAAAATATTTTTGAAAGAACTTGGTGAAGAATAATGAACAAACTCTTATGAATACGCTTTATAGATGCATGCAATCAATGTGTAATAGTGACCTTCCTTGATGATGGCGCGTATGGAGTCGAGGTGCGTGCCGTACAGGTGGCCGTTGTGCTCGCCGTGCTCCAGGAAGCGGCCGGCGTGCGCGTCGCGCTCCATCTCTTCGCGCGACACGAACCAGTACGACTGCCCGTTCTCCTCCATCGGCCGCGGCGGACGAGACGTGTCTACAAATTCAATATATTTACAATACAATATTTTTGATTGCCATGCCGGGTTTCTTGCGCCATACGGCGCGTGCGGGCCTCGAGCAATGCTCCTTGCCCGGGTTTCAACTCCGGGGATAACAATCCCCGGGTCATTGGTGCTTTCCTTAGAGGCTTCTATTTGGACAACACAATTAAAATTAAGAATTTACTTCCGCTCGGGTGAAGACAATGTTGTCCATTGTCCTCCTCCGAGCGGCACAAGACATATAACATATAAAAAGTTTGGATCGACTAACTTCCCCGTGACTGCCCGTGATTCTAAATTTAAAATTAAAATGTTAAATCTAAATAAATATATAAGGGTAAATAAATATTTAATATAAAGAAAAAGTTGCGTCGGCTGAGCTCCGCGAACTGCGTCCGCAGCATTTTTTTTTTGATTGCACAGGATAGGTAAAGTACAACCAGGCGGTCTTATCGCTAAAGCAATCTCTTCCAGAAGACCTTAGGGTAGAGAAATAAAAATGTAAACTAACAGGTAGGTGGCGCAAAACTTAAAAAGGTAATTATTAATTTATTCAGAGAGTAGGTCCTCACAGACACTTTCTTAATAATTAATTATTTGTGTAATCTACTATAAGAAAGAAAAGCAAAATGACCACTGGTAAAAGAAATGGCGAAAGAAAACCAGTTACGGCCTTTTTTGTCATAATAAAATTCATTATAGGGTTAGCATTACTTGTGCACAGGCATGTGAACATGGAAATGCAATTTCAAGATAATTCTTTCATTTTATTGTATTGAGGGATTATAATCTCATCGTGTCTAAAAGCAGCTAGTCTACACGCATACGTCTAGTCGCACGCACACAAACACCGTGCCGAAGTCTGCCGAACTGAAACGACGTTAGACGATGCACGGCTTTCAACGCCGTCCGGAGTGGGGGGTGTTAGGTTCTATTTTCGTTACGGAATTTCTTGATTCGGTCGCCGCGCTTAAAGCCCGCGATAAAAGCTATGCAATAACTTAAATAAAACCGGGCAAGTACGTGTCGGGCCATGCACAATGTAGGGTTCCGTATTGGCTACGCATTTCTACAATGCCATATTCTATGACATTTGTACGTTTTCGTCAAAGAAATTTTACTTCATAAGTTCGTCGGCTATTACTCGGTAACTAGTAGTGCTTACTTAACCGTTATAGTTTTCCTTGTAGGTTCACTATCACTATATGGACTACTACCATGATTTTTTTCAAATTTCTAAACTCAAGACTTTCGGAGATAGAGGGGGGGGGGGGGGACCACCGTGCAAAACGAAAATTGACACGTTAAATGTAAATAATTCGCAAACGGATCGTTGTATCGGAAAATGATCTTCCCGTGATGTTTTTAAGAGACCTATCTAACGACAACTCACAAGATAGGGTCGGTGCGAAAAAAAAACATTCTTACTTTACCTGTACGAGGCACCCTATAAAAATATTTCTAAAAATTTTGTTCTACCACTTTGTTAGCATTGTTAATATGAGTATACATATTAAATTAATACAGCTTTCTAGCATCAAGCGTCTAGGCGCTAGACCGCGGACGGACAGACAATGGCGAAACTATAAGGGTTCCATATAGTTTACTACGGAACCCTAAAAATCCAGTCACATTACGACAGTTTTAAACAAAATATTATTATGTTGCCATATGGATATTTTGGACAGCAACTATTTAGTCACGAATTATCTTTCTGCATAAATCATACATATGAATATGACGTCTATTTATCAACTTTTACAAACAAAAGAATAATTAGTGAGATACTTATTGCAACATTGTTTGTCAAATGAAGTGTAAAAACTAAAGTTCCTCACGTGGGATGACGGCGCCGAACCTATCCGGGTACTCCTGCAGCATGCGGTTCTTGATCGTGCGCCGGCCGACGCCCCTCGTGCCCACCAGCGCCAGCGTGCGGCGCAGGAAGGGCGGCGTGCGCGCCACCTCCTCGTACAGAGCCAGCTCCGCGCCTTCGAGTTTCACGCTCGAACGGGACTCGTACACGAACTTCTTTTTCTTTTTTGATATCTGTGGATCATCCAAAATTTGATATTATTATATAGAAAAAAGGTAAGTGTATTGTTAGTTTGATGACTGGTTTAACTTTAATAATGAAATAGATCTGATTTAAGTAAAATGATTGACTAGAAAATGCCTTTAGACATTAAGTGCGCCAATTGTACTTGTTGTGCAAGAAAATTTAAATAAATAATTGATTCCTGTAAAGCGGAAGTTTAAGTCAAACTTACCCGAGCACCACAAATGCTGATTTTGTGAACGAAGTCCGCTTCAGGTGGAACGTACGCCTTACGTCTCTCTTCCAGCTCCGGCGAAGGTACGAGTCCTACAACATCTGGATTTTCCACATGACTCGCCTGCCACCAGTTTGGATCTTTTCTATCTGATACCTAGAAAGTAAAACATACAATAATATAAGTAGAGAGGGGTTATTTGGAATGAGTAAAAGATTTGATAATTTTTATCTGAGACAAGTAAGAATATTTGACTATTAGCTAGGTATATTAGTACTATTACAATTTTTTTACTGTTCTTACATATAGATAGGTATCACAACAAATTTTTTTATTTCGAAAATATAAAAAAACCCATAGTCTTATTTTTTTATTTCAGTCTTGGATTTTGCAAAATTAATGTCGCATTGGAAAATACAATGGTGCTAATTCTGTTGTACATTTATACATTTAACTAGAATAAACAAATTTTGACAGGACTAAAAGTGTTGCTATCCTTGTCACTAATTGTAAACCAAGGAAGGACAACAGCACCTTTGGTTCTGTCAAAATTAGTTTAGTCTAGTTAAACGTACAACAGAATTAGCACCAATATGACATTAATTTTGCAAATATATATTATTTAACTATCAAGAAGAGTATTTTAAAGAATACTTACTTGTAAAATATCACCTCTTTTGAATTCCAGACCTATTTCCTTACAAGGAAGTAGTGTGTCTTCTGTAGGGTCATAATCGAAGAGTGTTCTCATATAGCACTGCAAGAATATTAACTTATTTATTTCAATGGAATTCTACTATAAACGAAAAAGTTTGTATAAATGGATGTATGAATGTTTGTTATTCTATCATGCAAAAGTAGTGAAGTGGATTTGCTTTTATAACCTGGGATAACTACATAGTTTTTATCTAAAAAATGACACCAGTTAAGAAAAAAATTGGATATTTTGAGTTATATCTTTTATACAATGAGATCAATACTTTTATTATGTGGAGGTTTTTGCCCAACAATGGGACATACAAGACCAAAGACATACAAATACCAAAATTATTAATTTTATAAAAAGCATACTTACGGTCAGTTTGTTCGTCAACTGTGAGCTCTTCTCTTTAAGATTAGGCCCAACTTTGAGTGTCACCCTGTCATTGGGCTTGGAAACGGCCTCTTTGAGCTGTTCTTCAGAATTAATTTGCACACCATCTACTTCTAAAAGCACGTCTCCTACTGAGACTAAAGCTTGTTTTGCAGCAGCACTACCCGCCAATATCCTAGCCACGATGAGCTGACCATGTTCATCTGTTGTTACCTAATTGTAAAAAAGAAATATTTTATAATATATTTTTATAATGCAGTTATTTATTCCTTGAAGAATGTTACAACAACAAATAGGCTAACCAGTATTTATTTAAATGTGGGGCCACTGGTAAAACAGTGCAGAAGGGGGAAAACTGGCCCCTAATAGAAAATAAAAAAAAATTGGGGTCATCCATCTCAGCCAAAAAATCTACTGCTGCACATAGGCCTGTCCCCCAATATGACCAGCTGGACTACATACAGCACCTTTCCTAAAGTGATATGTCCACTTGTGGTCACATTTTAAAAATATATAAGTAAAATAACTGTTTGTATTTAATATATATAAATACTATTTACAAAAAATGTATTTAAGTATATTTAACATCAATCTAGTACCCATATTTGCTTTGTTTGGGAATAGATGGCATTGTGTGACACATCCAAAAAAAATATTATAAAAGCCAGTTATTATAAATTATTAAAGCAAATGGTAAACTCCGTAATTATGGTGCCTTAGATACATGGATAGTATTGTATATGAACATGGCACCATTGTTAGTGAGTCATTGTTAAATTAACCATTGTTATCTTTAATTACCTAATTGAGGTTTTAACTAAATGTCATCAACTGCCTTTCATTAGTAAAACATAGCAAAGTTATTTTATAGAATATAGAGAAAAAAAAAGTCTCAATCTCTTACTCAATCATGTAAAAAATATTAAATTTATTTATTGATCTACTTCTAACAATTTTAATTAATACCCTCATTCAGTGAACTCATTACTGAACTAGAAATAATTTTGTGTCTGAACTAGAAATAAGTTGTATCTCAATTAATGGGGTGGCCTGGCGGGGGTGCCTATCAGAGTTCCCGTGGCCCCGCCACTTAGAGGGTGAGAGGCATCCCATCAGGTTTTTTTAGTGTGATTTGGTACTACATGAAAAAAATCACAGGTGTGATTAGAAAAATGTGGCCTAGACCCAGCGGCTTCCTGCGACTTTCATTAAGTTTTCTGATCGCCTTGTAGGCTGTCATTCCTGTGCTTTCCAGTACTCGGTTGCCATTTCACATCTCTTTCAAATTTTAATAATTATAATGTTATGACAAATTGTAACTTACAGTTAATCCTAATGGGGTTCCAGGCACCTTTCTAAGGCCTACAACTTTGACAGTTTCCACAGGCATATCTCCGTTTTCCTCTGGGATTTTATCTTCGCCTTGAGCTAACTCCTTACTATCCTCAGTTGTGATTTTCTCGTCAATTCCAGAACCTCGGTCTAACCAAATAGCACCGATTTGATCGTGAGCATCAATCAGAGCCTAGAATGGTTTTAAATATAAAGCCTTTTTTATTGGGACATGGCATGTGACGCTAGCGCCTGCCAGATGGGCCTCAGGTCACTGGGGTCCCGAAATACGAGCGACAAGACAATCATTATGGTGTCTCCAGCTTCAAGTAATTTATTTTATAGTTGAAATAAACAATTTTTCTAATGAAAAAAGAGTACCTATGTTAGACACAAACATTGGTATAAATTTTGCTTTGGTCTATGGAAATGCTAGCAAGATTCTTATTAGCAGATTGCATACTTGTATGTTGAGAGGCGATAACAATTAAAACTCACCTTAAAATGTACCCTCGACAGCAATATAGCGAGTTCGGCCTGTTCTATAGTCCGTATGTTGTTACCTCGATACTCGCTTAACGATTTTATTATGTTTACGTTACCAAGGGATACAGGCTTTACGATCAAATCCTCCTCGCAATCTGACGACTGAAACAACAACATAAATTTTTAACAAACACTCCAAAATACAAATCGATAGGCGTGGCAGTTGCTACAAATTCTTGAATGAAAACCATCGATAAGCCACTAATAAGTAGTATTCAGGTCATTGATACGGTTTAATAATTAATTTACCTATAATTAGTGGTTTATAGCACTACATTAGGCATTATATTTCAATAAAAATCTGTAACACAATAGAACACACACCCTTCCGCTTGGTTTCACATTCGTTGTTTGATTTTGATTTGATTTGATGACAACGAAACGAACGAAACAAAACGAAGGATACAAAATGAACGCTATTCTGCCATCATCATTGCTGTCATTTTGACAGATGGAAAGTAAGAAATGGAAAAACGGAACGCAATAAGTCAGTAAACGTTCGGATATCTCCACAGAGATTTCTTTAAGGTTTTTTTTTAAATTGACCGACAAAAATGTACCTATCTGAGATAATTTATATGAAACTAGTAAAACCCTCGCAAATTTGTTTGCGTATATTTCGCTTTCATGTGGGAATTTTGAAAAATCCTTTCTTAGTAAACCCCGACCCAGCGGTTTGGGCTGTGCGTTGATATCATGGAAGTAATCCATGCATGGTAAGTTCGAAACTTGTGTTATGGGATACTAACTCAACGATATTTATTATTATTATTTTATAACAAATAGGTAAGCACATAATTTAGTTCAATATTCAAGAAAAACGAACTTTTTCAGTTTGGCCTGGGGCCAATCAGAAAAATTTCGTTTTTCATCATGACCCGACCAGGATTCGAATCCAGGACCTCTTGGGTGGGGGTCTGGCATGGTAACTATTAGGTACCCCACGGAGGTCGTCTGAAGATTCATTTATTTTTTATTTACTCACAAGGTACGTTTTTAAACCCCCCCCGTTTTAAAAGCTACGTTTATTTTTTTTTCTCGGAATAAACTGATTTTGTTTTTATCGTATTGTACACTATAATATTATGTACTAAAATCCACTGACCTCATATTTTCTTCCAAAATCTGGACTTTCTACAATACTTTTTAGGAATATAACTTCATGGTTTGACAAATCTTCTTCTGGTTTCTTTTCTTCTTTTTCTAAAACAATAAAGTTTTCAATTTTCAGTAATTTGCTATTATTTTTAGGGTTCCGTAGTAAACTACATCTACTACAAGGAACCCTTATAGTTTTGCCTTGTCCGTCTGTCTGTCTGTCCGCGGTCTAGCGCCTAGACGCTTGATGTTAGAAAGCTGTAATTTGGTATGTATACACATATTAACAATGTTAACAAAGTGCTGGAAGAAAATTTTTATATAAAAAAATTGTTGGGGTGTCTCCCCTACATGTAAAGTGAAAATGATTTTTTTTTCGCGCGCACACCATGTTGTGGGATATCTTTACATAGGTCTCTTCAAAACATTGAGGGTGTGGGAAGATCATTTTACTATACAATGAGCCGTTTCAGAATTATTTACATTTAACGTGTCAATTTTCGTTTTGCACGGTGGTCCCCCCCCCCTCTATCTCCGAAAGTCTTGTGTTTAGAAATTTCAGAAATAAATCATAGTAGTAGTCCATATAGTGAACCTACAAGGAAAACTATAACGGCTAAGTAGGCTACTAGTTACCGAGTAATAGCCGACGAACTTATGAAGTAAAATTTCTTTGACGAAAACGTACAAATGTCATAGAATATGGCATTGTACTCATCTGCAAGCAAGAAATGCTTAGCCAATACGGAACCCTACATTGTGCGTGGCCAGACATGTACTTGTTCGGTTTTTTTACCTTGCATTGTTACAAATAATTAACTTTTAAAACAAAATAAAACCGACTTCAAATGTTTTTTTTATTATTAAATTTAAATGGGACCACCCTCGAGGTATTACCTATAAGCCGAAAAAAGATTTGTTCAAATCGGTTCATAATTGGCGGAGTTATCGCGTAACAAACATAGAAAAAAAAAAAAAAAAAACATACGGGTCGAATAGAGAACCTCCTCCTTTTTTGAAGTCGGTTGAAAAGTACATTATATTATTAGTATGCTAATAATCGGTATGTAGTATACATACCTAATTTAAAGTAATAAATTAATAAAAATCTTATGTTAAACGCAAGGTGTGTCGCGTTGTGTTGTATGTTGTCGCAAAACAACACACAACACCATAACTGGTATAACTCTATCTAACTTTTATTATCTTTGTGTGTTTTCTTAGGATAAATTAAGTAACGCGAGGACGTGACAGGATACGTGATTCATTTACCCTTGCCTTGCGGGATACCTATTAATAAATCTGGAATGAAACGTCCCGGTAAACCAAACATCATTAGTTATGTCAACGTAACTAATGGTAGGATATGAAAATGCTTTAGGGCCAGGTTTTCCGATTGCCTTATTTTGTTTGAAAATGTTACGAAAAACGCCGTCACATCGTTATATTTTCGTGTTTTATTTGAAACTACGGAAAATGAGTTAAAATCTTACACCACAATTTTTTAAAATATCGATGTACCTACATATCAGGATCAGGAGGGCATTTTGTTAAAGTAGGTACTTAAAAATGCCTATACTAATCAACAAATAAAAATATAAACAACTAGCTTTTTACCCGCGACTTCATCCGCGTGAAGTTCCGGACCCGTTCCCGTGGGAACCACATTGAATTTCGAGAAAAGCTATAGCTTACGTCACTGTCCAGTAGTTTCGGAGCCTATTCAATTCAAACAAACAAACAATCAAATATCTTTATAATATTAGTATATTCTGATAATCTGCATTGTGTTAACTTTGTATTTTTTTCACCGAGTAGGTAAGTAAATAAATTTGAAGAATAATCTTACATTTTTTTTTGTTTCTTTGATATCTTTAATCCATATCCAATAAAAAATTATCAAAAAATACATATTCAGGTAGCTTTGCGAATTTAATGCCACCACGATTTTTATGGTGCTACAGTCCATGCCACCATCACCTGCACTGTAATGACCGTTGTGGAAAGTCGGTGGTAGGAACACTCTACCTATGCGTTAGTAATATTATGAATTCTGTGCCTATGGATAAAATATTGATTATGTTACCGGAAATGTATGAAATCCGGAAATGTATACAATTCCTAGGAAATGTGTTATTATAAAGGTGGCCTCGCTCCTTTCAGTCGCTCGGCTTTTGATGGTCACAACTTCACAAGCTAACCCTAACCTAATCCAGAGAATCAGAAATATCTGTAAATAAAATAATTGAAACACGTTGTTCATCACGTCTGCTCCCCGTGCTTACCTTGGAGTACGTGGGATGCGGACAAATCTGCTCCCTCTTGCATCCGTATCCGTACTGGTGTTGAGGGTGGAGCGGTCGAGGAGACAACCTCGTTAAAAAATAAGAGGTGGAGCCGGCCGGGCTTGGCTCGGCCGCCGGCTGTATGATGAGCGGTGGTGGACTCATTCGTTTGCTGACCCTACCCAAAAGCATGTTCGCCCCGACTGGTGTCCGGGCTTAATCCACCCGTTGATACCAGGGCTACCTCCGTAAGGTGGAACGCGGAGGGCCTGCAGACACCGGGTCTAGTCAATATAGACACTGCGGGGGGCGTTAAGGGTTGGGTCACATGTGCGAATGAGGCCACTCTGGAAAAGAGAGTGCGCGGTGGCGCAGTGTCACAGAGTCCACTAAGTACGTAGTGGACGGGTATCTTTGGCCGGACGGCCCTGGCGGGGTCGCGAATGTATCATTTATTTCCCGTGGCCCACTTAGGGGGAGAGTAGCATCTCGTCAGTTTTTTAATGGTAAGTTCCACAGTCCCCACCGCATATTCCCCGGGCGGTGGGGCTACTGCAAGGCATTTTTCTGACGATAAAAAAAAGGGTTAGCTTGTGACCATCAAAAGACCATCATCATCTCTATATTGTAAAAATTATGTTAGACAGTTCATCTTTCTCTCTCTACTAATCATAATACTGATATAAAATAAAATAAAATAAATGATATTGCAACTTATATAAAAGACATCGATCGTTATTCAATCACTAACATGTCCGACGGCATTGGCGAAGACACGTCAGTCGCTGAAGAATGTATGTATGTTGGTATGTTATTCCCTCGGAGAAGAGGACATTCCACTTGCAATCCCAACGACCTTTATAGTTGCCGTTCGTCGTTCGTGTCGCGCGTGTTTTGAAAAACAGCACGTAACTTGACATATTATTGTTATATTATCTGCCTTCCGCATTTCGTGAAAAACTGTATGTATGAGTCGGTAGACCACGAGAGAGCAAGACCAAGCGCGCCCGCTTTATCGATAATTATGCATGTCTTACTCATTGCGGTAGACAAAGTAGTAATGGACTTCTGGATGGTAGATTGTTCCTATCTGTAATTCTGACAACAGATCGTTCTGTGTCTTTGTTTTAGCACAGAATACATAATAGTACTAACGTAGTTGTAGTTCAAATTTATACTACGATATTGGACGATACATCAAATGTATTTCAAGAAATGTGTATTGAATATTTAATGTTTTATTCAATAGAGAGTAGGGAGAATTTTCTTAGAAGTGAGTCTAGTTAGGAATTATAAGAAAAACACTTTATAAGTAGACTTGAATTATCATTTATGAAGTGTCTTTTAATTATATTGCACTTTATGTAAGCGCAACAGTTTCAGCTGCTGTGGCACTTCTTGTCTCTTACAAGAGATTTAACATCATGTATGAAAGATGCGACATATCAGCCGCATGTAGAGCAGCCTCAGGGGACAAACTAGCGGTGTCTTCTGCAGGCTGCGGCAGATATACTTACATACCTTCCTATTCGTTTACACGAATTTCAGGATTGTTATTAAAAAGCAACGAAATATTCATGATATACAATTAGATGAATGGCTTTAAACTTTATTGGATATTCGTTTACTACCAAATCGTAAAATACAGAATCAATCTATGAAAATTAAAATAAAACAATAGTACTTCAACGTGGCGTTGTAGTAATCTTACTAATCCAATTTTCTCTGACACTACAGAGTAAATTATACAACAACATTTAATATTTCACTCACCCGCAAGATATAACAAAAAATTATCACAAAGAGTCTTTTTCACAATCATATTTGATCAATCGCGTGCTAAAATCCTTTCGTGACTTACACTATTAACAGAGATATCGTGAAAATACTCGTTGATTTTCTTGCAACGTATAGGTTATGTTGGAAGTTTGCGTTGTGGACCATTATATTTATAATGCTCACCTTCATCAGGCGGTTTATTTCCGAAGGCGAATTCTCTAAAGCCCCTCCAGTTGACGGTGTACCGCCCGCTGCGTCGCACCATCATCTGTTCGGGGAATACGGCGCGTTCGCAAATCTTGAGGAAAGCGTAACGTATCTCCCTGTGTAGGAGTGTAAACTGTACTGTTAGCAATATTAGCGGCAGTGTATGGGCCGGCGATGTTGGCAAGCGCGGTATCGACGCGTGTCGTCACTAGGCCGCCGCGGCGTCAGCTGAGCGCCGCCGACACGTCACGGCGCCGCCCGCCGAAACGCGCAAGCGCTCTCCCGCCCGCCCTATAAACACACTCAATGTTTTAATAGTTAAAACAGATAACAGTATGCTGATGATATTATATTCTTTATTCTATCTTATGTCTAGGTATGGTACCTATAATACTAGCTGACCCGTGCCCACTTCGTTGGGCATAATGTTAATAATCCTTTTTTAGTAGGTACAGGCGTTCGTAAGAAACGCTTTCTTTCGACCGTTTTTTCTCCGATTCACTTTGCAAAACCGACTACCACATAAAAGCCTTTTTATTTTTCGGTTTTTTATATAACTATTGGTTTAGCTAGCTTTCTATTGGTGAAAGAATTTTTAAAATCGGTTCAGTAGATCCCGAGATTACCCCTTACAATTTAACAAATACACAAACGCACAAACTTTACTTCTTTATAATATTAGTATAGATTGATACTTGTTACTAACTATTGTGTAACAACTGATATTAAAGTTTATGTAATAAAATAATTCTTTATTTTTTATGTTTTCTTTACGGTTAATCCAAACATTCCACCTGTTTATTTTTAATGTAAAACGTTTTTGTTTTTCAAATATTATAATACGTGAACGAAATTTGAGAAAGACAATGGTTTAGAATAGTTTAGTTATGTGGCGCTGTCCGCCTACGCTACGTCTACGATGGCAAGATGTAAATAAATAAGAAATGTGATGTCTCCTCGAGTGGCCTGAAGATGAATGACCTTATTCAATGTTCATAAACTATACATAAGTAGGGATCAATCATCATGATATGTACATGTCATGTCATGTCTGAGTTAAACTAACTTTTTAGTGGTAGAGAATTTATCAAATGACTTAGCTCGTCCGAAGAAGTACCACACTATCACATAATACTCGTATCGTGGTGAAGCAGTAATGCCTGTCGGTGAGTGAGTAATCAGGACGCAAATCCCTTCTCCCTATTCCCACCTTCCTTGTACCGGGCAACAGATTGGTACGGTAGCGCCCCTAATGTTATAAGCAGTGGTAAGCGCTTTCCATCAGATGGTCCGCTTGCTTGTTTGCGTGATGTTTGACATAAAAAAATCGGGCAAGTACGTGTCGGGTCACGCACAATGTAGGGTTCCGTATTGGCTACGCATTTCTTACTTGCAGATGAGTACAATGCCATATTCTATGACATTCGTACCTTTTTTGTCAAATAAATTTTACTTCATAAGTTCGCCTGCTATTACTCGGTAACTAGTAGTGCCTACTTTAACCATTATAGTTTTCCTTGTAGGTTCACTATATGGACTACTTCCATGAATTTTTTAAAATTTCTAAACACAAGACTCTCGGGACTTTCGGAGATAGAGGGGGAGGGGGGGGGGACCACCGTGCAAAACGAAAATTGACACGTTAAATGTAAATAATTCGCAAACGGTTGTATCGGAAAATGATCTTCCCACAACTTCGATGTTTTTAAGAGACCTATCTAACGATACCCCACAACATGGGGTCGGTGCGAAAAAAAAATTTCACTTCCACTTTACCTGTAGGGAAGGGCAGGCACTCCTAAAAAAAATATTTTTCAAAATTTTGTTCTACCACTTTTTTAGCAATGTTAATATGAGTATACATACCAAATTACAGCTTTCTAGCATCAAGCGTTTAGGCGCTAGATCGCGGACGGACAGACGGACAGACGGACAGACGGCCATGGCGAAACTATAAGGGTTCCTTGTAGTTTACTACGGAACCCTAAAAACAAAGAATTACGTATTTAAACCTATATTTTTCTCATTAATATATAGGGACAATTCATACAGATCAGACAGAGATTAATCTTTAAAACTGAGTCAAAGGCTGTTGAGAAGTATCATCGGCCAAAGAGGTCGCGTGAAGCGTGTTTTAGTTTTATTTTTTCTTTAATTAAACAAAGTGTATTATAATAGTTACCTATAGGAACTAGACTATTAGGGAATGGAGCCCTTTTTCGGGCACTCGACAATGTAGGCGTGAAGGAACATTTAATTATATTATTTAAATTGATACATTTTACATAAAATATTTTCTGTAAGTATGATGTATTTAAAGATATGAAAATGTCGGTAATCAAATAGTGAGGCACATAAAAATATTACGAGCTAACTATAAAAATTGCGTGGCACTCACATTTCAATACGTCGATATACTTATTTTTAGAGTATAAGATGCTGCAATGAAATATCTTTACTTTTCATGAATATTTTTATCTGCTACTCTGGGAGAATTTAATGGAAAACGTTTGTTTTAAATCTTTATTGTTTCACGGAATATTTCCTTTTCATGGTTCATATTTTACGATAACTCTGTTTATGTGTACATGTAATTCCTACATTTTAGTTTATTTATTACCTTTATGCTGACTTTGTCGAGTGTCGGAAAAAGGCACTAAATTCCCTAATAGTCTAGTTAGTTCCTATAACATCTTGTCCAGATTTCTAATAAAACTAGTCTCAAATCAATGCAATATTTCGACGTGGTGGACGCAACTATGAAAAAAGACAGCGTCAAGTCAAATCAAGCCGATATGTTATTTTAGGCAGATAGAAATGTTTGTTTATAATATGGCACACCCTTTTTCAAGAAATTGTATTGCTGCATGCATAGATAAAGTAAAACTCCCAGTTTCCAGTTCTGTGGCTGCATGTCCCGTCGTTTGAAGTAGTGACGGGGGTCTGTCGGTCGGGCTCTCCGCCTAGTGGTGATAAAAAAGTGGGGCATACCGACTAAAACCTGACTGTCTACCACCCTTTCCACCCCGTGTGGCAGAGCTGCGGGAACTAATAATATGGCACAGCTAGGTCTACGCAGACATCTTAAATTTGTGGAAATTGCGGTAATACTGTTTTTTTTTCAGTTTTTTAGGGTTTCGTAGTAAACTAACAAGGAACCCATATAGTTTCGCCATGTCCGTCTGTCTGTCTGTCCGCGGTCTAGCCTCTATACGCTTAATACTAGAAACCTGTAATTTGGTATGTATACACAACACATATTATCAATGCTAACAAAGTGCTGGAATAGAATTTTGTAAAATATTTTTGTTTTGGGGTAGGTACAAGTAAAGCGAAAATGTTTTTTTTAAGGGTTTGGAAAGATATTTTTTCGATACAATGATCCGTTTCGGCATTATTTACATTTATCGTGTCAATTTTCGTTTTGCTCGGTGGTCCCCCCCCTCTATCTCCGAAAGTCTTATGTTTAGAAATTTGAAAAAAATCATTGTAGTAGTCCAGTCCATATGCTGAACCTTCAATGAAAACAATAACGGTTAAGTAGGCTCTACTAGTTACCGACTAATAGCCGACGAACTAATAAAATAAAATTTCTTTGATGAAAACTTACAAATGTGATAGAATTTTATATTGGACTTAACTGAAGGCAAGCAAAGCACAGGAAATACGGATCCTGGCTACGGAACGTTGCTCAATACGTACTTGTCCGGCTTTTTTTTAGTGGTAGCGTTATGGGTAAACGAAACTCATAATAACATCTATGTCATATAACATGCATAGGTACCTAATTAAATAAATAATTTTAATCTTGTGTCTTGGTATTTTCTATCTATAATATAATATTTACAATATCCCACAGTGCCTCCAATAGAACCGAATGGAGACGTATAGCAAAAGCTGCCGTTCGTGTGGACCCCCCGTGACCACGGCCACTCAGACGTGATAAGTAACAGACTGAGAAGAATATTTACAATAATTCATCCGTTCTCTAGTACCCCTAACTGCCCTAACATAAGTCTAACATACTGGCACTGTATACAATTCACAGAGATTTTTATATTACTTATCTATTCAAGCGGATGTAAATTCTCTGGTATCTATAGTACCTAATGTAACCTAGCACGTGATGTTTTTGGACCTTTAATCAAGAATCACATAATTCAGCAATCGCTATTTTATATTTCGTTACGCATATAGTTACGATAAGAATTGATTACGCATTTTTGTTGCAAATATAAGTTCAATTGGCGTATTAGTACATTACAAGTAACAAAGAGTAACAAGTAAGAAATTTAGATAGCCTATGACATTGTATTACATGCGTCACGTCACAATTTTTAAACATACTATAAGGCTGATTACAGAGTCATGCCTTTGAAACGCGCCGCCCAGACGCGCGCACAGCCGCGTTTCATTGTCACGCAATTACGAGCAGCGAAATGCGTGCCGCCCGCTCCCGTGTCGTCGTCGGCCAGCGCTGCCGAAGCGCGTACAGCCACCTCCATAAATATGTACGTATGTCCATAACTTTAGTATCGTGTCACTTTCGTATATCATTTCAATTACAAGACATTTGAGTTAACATGTCAACAATGTTATAGTGACAGATACTAAAGTGATAACATATTTATGGAGGTGACTGTACATTGCACCGAAACGCGCGATACTAAAACTCGTTTCACAGCGTTTTAAATCGCGCTGGTCAACGGCGCGTCTCGCAAACGACACTCTGAAATCAGCCTAATGGTATTACGACTTTGTTGTTAAGTAAGTACATTTTTTAATGATTTCAGTTCCTCTAACTACAGTTATCTTATCTATCAATAAAACCCAATTTTCCCTGTTTAATTATTACATAATGTTACATATTATTATTGTAAAACAAAGTCCGCCGCGTCTGTCTATTCGCGATAAACTCTGAAACTACTTAACGGATTTTCCGAAGAGATTCTTAAGGAAGGTTTCCGTATTTATATAATTTGTATAATATTTATTTTTGAAGTGAAAACTTCCTTAGCGGCGCTTTGCACGTTTTTTATATGGGTAAGAAATGTTAAACTCGTGTCAGATCTTACGCTTTTTCGATCAGTAGCCTGATCGAAAAAGCGTAAGATTCCATTACCATTCCAAAATATTCAAAAATGCATAACGTTGATGTTTAAGTTTTCACTTCTGCCGGCCGGCACCCCCGGAGTGCAACCCGTCCTTTTTTTTTATTAGAATTGTAATAAAATATCACAAAAATAACAACTGTAATAGTTAATGAAATATACAATTTAATGTAGTCGCTCGATGTCCTTAAATAATGGTAGTTTTTTTAATATATGGATGTTGTCTTAAATGCATATGAATTAGTACCACCATGTACATCCAAACCGAATCTAAATTCTCAAAAAAAGAGTAAAAAGGTGACAGTTTAACTCCCAACCCAAAAGGAAGGGTATGACGTATCATATCCGTGTGCCTGAATCATGCCATAAAGCATCTTAACAATGAATCGAGTGATTGGATTTTGATGCTTTTTCGGTTTGAAACTGTTTGAAAGGTGATTTGGCCGAGAATTATTATAGCTATGATTCAAGAAAACCTCTTCAGTCGTCGTTTTTCACTTATTTTCTAGTTTTGAGTAGTTTTCTAGTATAGTTAAAAAGCTTAAGTTTTCTTATTCAGAGCTTTCAATTTACTATATACTTACTTCTTAATGGCCAGGATACGAAATCTTCCAAGATAAATAAGGTAAAATTAACCTCAGAAATTTATTCGAATTATCACCTGTGAACAGTCAACTGTTCATTTTTATTTTAAGAAAGTTGTTGATAAAGATGTTATTGTACGTTTATTATCTAATAATTAATAGTTATTTGGTATCTACTCTGTTGCTAGTAGGCGCGTGCTGGTGCCGATAACATAGGTCACAGGGTACTCTTATATAGAGTGGACTTCGATAGGTCTCTATCACAGTTCTAAGCTGAGGTTCATGCGACGACGCAGTTTTTTACACACTCTCAAAATTAAGTGATTTATTAAATTTAAAAAAATGCCGTGGACTAGTGCAAACAGGTACGAAAAAATAAAGGTAGCAGAACATAAGTTTTTCCTTTTTTTTTCATAGGCGTTTGAGTGATAGCCAGTGTATTAGTGAATGATAGTTCAGCCACCGAAGGGTTTCTGGTAAGAATCCAGGTGTAGATAATTCCTCCTGGATTTTTGTACAGTACAGCGGGTAAAGAAGGTCATTTTTTGGATATACAGCTGGCCTTGACTTTATTTTGATTACTATTGTCCTCTTATTGAGAAAAGAGAGTTTCGATAGGTAATAAAGTTGATATTTTTTTCAGAATTTATGCCAAACCTTCAAACTCGAGTGCTGGCGAGCCCGTAATAGGGCCAAGCGTAGCACGAGCAGCACTGACAGCTGCTGCAGATACGGGCGGCCGCTTCGAACTCAGCGACCATGGATACGGAAAGTGCTCCGTAAAACTCCTTCACGTCCATCGCGATGGCGACTATCACTCCATCAGAGAGTTCGAAGTCTCCACAGAGTTAAAACTCACATCAGAGTCAGCTTACGTAGTGGGTGATAACAAAGAAGTTGTAGCAACAGATTCCCAGAAGAACACAGTATATTTGCTCGCGAAAAAGCACGGTGTGAAAACCCCTGAAGAGTTTGGTGCAGTTGTTGTGAATCATTTTCTATATACGTACAAACAAGTAGTTGAGGCGAAGTGTCATGTTCTGGAGTATCCTTGGGAGAGACTGCAGGCCGGGTCGCCCCATAACCATGCGTTTGTGTACTCACCAACCGCGACGAGGTGGTCTGAAGTTTCCCAAAAGCGCCACGGTAAGTTTAGAAAAAGTGTTGAAGTATGCTTGTTTAAAAATATCTAACGAGCTGAGGCAGTTTCACGGGTCTAGACGTCGTTAATCCTATACTTAATATTAATTGCTATCTAGACCTTATTTTTTGTGATAAATGTCAATCCGAGCTGAACGAAATCGAGCCATTTTTGTGCGAAAAATAACAAACATCCATACTTAAATCTTTTCAATCACATTTTATAACATTAACAGGATTTAAAAGCATACACTGTTACAAACTTGTTTGTTTATTGTGCAGAGGCAGTAAAAGTGAAGTCAGGTCTGAGTGGTCTACGGGTGCTAAAAACCACGCAGTCTGCGTTCGTAGACTTTGTTCAAGATGAATACACGACACTTACCGACGCAGCTGAAAGAATATTCAGGTACCTATATTCTCTTCTCATGATACACTATTATCATCATCATTGGAGCTTGTGATTTTTGAGGTTATACATTATTAGTTGCGTTATTAAAATGAGATCAGTGACGGTTTTTCAAAACTTGTTTTGTACGTTTTCTCTTCATTTAATTCTCTTCTAGAATGAAATTGCAGATCAAGGTTTAATATGGGGTATAAATTCACCTGATTGGTACTAACTTTTTTCAAATTCTTGTTATATGGTCAGGAAGATCTGGAAACTAATTTCTACCTATAAATTTCTACTAAATATTGCCCGAATGGTTTAAAATCCCTACATCTACTTTAGTCCAGTAACACCAATTTACAATACGTTTTGAGTATTGAGCAATAATTTCTATGTGAACTTTTATTAATTACATTTTTCATTACAGCACTGTGGTAGAAGCTGAATGGACGTTCGATAGTATGCGTACAGCCGATTTCGACAACGCATGGTTAACGGTCAAAGATGCCATCTTGGACAAATTCGCCGGCCCCCCCGACACAGGAGTCTACTCCCCCTCAGTGCAACACACGCTCTACCAGGCTGAGAAATCTGTGCTAGAGAATGTTTCTGAGGTAAGACGCATATTCACATTTTAATAAATCTATTTAGCACATTAAAAACAAACATTATATTAATTCGTTAAAAGAAAATACACTCATTATCGACACTATCGAAAAGAAAATGGCAGAATTAAATTTTTTTTTCGATAGTCGTCATAGGCACAGAATCAAATAATATTAGTACTACGTATCATAATAGGACAGAATGACATAATAATGCAAGTGAAGTGAGAACGTGAGAATGTATATGATTTCATATAAATACTAGAACTGCACTCTACTTTTGTCTAATTTAAAAATATAAATGTTGCACATATTAAAGTTTGATGTGTCGTGTAGCGACAGAAGGGTTTCGGCTTCATACATTTAGTGTCGGTTTCACCGTTTGCTAATAAAGTCCAGAATAGGCTACTTGCAAATTAAGGACCGTTTAATCCATACAACAAAACTGGGAATTTATTTGGCGAATAAGTTATTTAGGAGTGATGAAACCGGACCTTAGTGTAGGTTAAAAGTAAACATTCTGCGTATTCTTCTTCTAAATGTTATACTTAATTACATTATAACGAGTTGAAGAAAAAAAAAGTTAAATGATAAAAAAGGCCGTAATCGGTTTTCTTTCGCTAGTTCTTTTACCGGTGGCCATTTTGCTTGTTTCCGAAATGGTGGTCGTTTCTAACGTAGTTTATTTTCTTTTATTTATGTGTACAAGTTGTAAATGACAAAAAAGTGCCTGTGAAGGCATAACATCTGAAATTAACCTTTTCATTTCATGTCAATAGAATCATCAGTTATATTTTGCATAACTTTTTTTGCATTAAAAAAAAAGTTGTAAAACTTATTTACAACCTTGCAAATGAAGGACGTGTGTGTGATAGATAACATTTGCTTATCTTAATGTATGTTAAGCAAGTAATAACGTAATTAAGATACGCCTTGTTATAAAATCTATTCTGATTAAGTTCAAAGCTTTTGTGAAATATTTGTAAACACATTTTAAACAACAACAAGATAATATCAAAACATATGCGACTTAAACTGCGATCGATAACGCTGATTAGTATTTAACAAACAATAATTTAATAGTTCCAGAGTTTAAAACGATTTATGCCAAAAATAGATTAACACTTTTTAGGTAGTAAGTTTCTTTTTTCTTTTTTCGCATAATGATAACTCTATAATTATTACCAAGTTGTACACGAGGTGTTATTACTTATATTAAATTGTGTTTTCTTGTGTTAATTATCCACACCAATAATATAAAGCTAAAAGTGTTGGATAATTCATATATAGGTATATCAGTTACATCTATTAAATATAAATAAATAAATATTCTTGGACGAATCACACAACGCCATCTAGTCCCAAACTAAGCAACTAAGCTTGTACTATGGGTACTAGATTGCTGATAAATATACTGAAATGCTTTTTTTTGTAAATAAATACTTATTATACATAGGAAACACCCAGACCAAGGCAAACAGACATGTTCATGCACACAAATGTTTGCCTTGCGCAGGATTCGAACCCGCGGCCCGTGAGATAAAGTGACCATTGCTAGCCACTCGACCGATCGATTTTCCAGGGTAGTTATGATTCAACTACTAAGTACCATAATTATTCGAGTAAATCTTTTCATGCAGAAAAGATTTACTCGAATAGTTATGGTGGTCATTTGGTCATTCTGATTATTACAATTATTGCTAAAATTGTAAACAATTATTAAAGGGCCTTGTGCTTGTCATATAATTATCTATATATATAAAATGCTTTGTCCTGACTGACTGACTGACTGACTGACTGACTGACTGAGAATCAACGCACAGCCTAAACCGCTCATCGTAAAAATCTGAAACTTGGCAGGTGGAACTATTATAAGACGTAGGCGTCCGATAAGAAAGGATTTTTCGAAATTCGAACTCTAAGGGGGTAAAAAAGGGGGGTAAAGTTACTATGGGACAACTTGATTCCTTGGTCCAATCTACTTCAAATTTTGCATAAAAATTGTTTAAGAGAATTGATGGAAGATGTGATTCTTATTTTATTGAAATTCTTGAAAAAAATGTATTTTGTGGGTAATTTTCTTCGAGTTGATATCAATACTCATACTCCTTAGTGCTTTTGATTTCAATGACATTTCATTTTGACACATCGGTGAAGTGAAGTGTATCATCTGTCATGTAATTATAAATTGTGAATATTCAATCTTAATATCGTCTATTTATTCTGTTTGTGATATCGGAAAAACAGCTAAAATTCTAACTATGTATAAAGCGGACTGAATCTAATTCATCGATAATCAATAGTAAGTAATTAAATATTAAATTTTGTAATATTTGACAGGGTTCAAGTTAAATTGGTCAATGGTTAAATGGCATACATATAATACATATTGATATTGTCTCTTTCTCACTTATAGGATATCTCATTAAGTCGACTAGCTCTATTATTTCGTAGTGTTGTTGTAGGTTGAGGTTGTAGGTATTGAATTACCTATTTACATTTTTTTACGGAAGTGGTTGGAAAACAAGCTGGGATCATTTGATATTAGGTGATTACCGTCGACTATGGAGCACATAGATTCTAGGGTCCCTAACCCGTTGCCGACCTATAACAGGAAAAAACAGGATATAGCGAGAAATAGTATAAGGAATGAGTTAGATTTTTTTTAAACCACAAAGGTGACAAACAAGAATTTCGGATATTTCACTCCCCGAACGAAACGCATTGCTGCTTCACGTCAATATTCTGTATAAGGGTGGCTCTTCACCGATCGGGCTAGCCTATTTCATAAACACCAAAGATTGTAATGAGAAGTATAAAAATAGAAAAAAAAATATCTATACTTAAGACAACTTTTTGGGTGTGTTCTGAAAAGTGTGGTGTATGATGTAGGCAACCGATATGAAAGGATTTTTTGAAATTCCCACGGGAAAGCGGGATAAACGCACACGAAGTTGCGCGGGTTTCTCTAGTTGATATAATATATCAAGTCACGTGAACATCGCTTTGTCATGATATGACGCCGATGGGGCCAAAGATTATCAATTGTCGGGATTTGTTGCGGCATCGTATCCTGACCGGACAGAGACGGCACAGTATCGCCTAAAAAAATTATCATTTATCATTAATAATTATTTAACCTTAAGTTTATACATTACCAAACTCGTGCAGAAAAAAAAAGTTAAATGACAAAAAAGGCCGCAACCGGTTTCCCAAACTCGTGCAGAATAATTTGAAGCTCATACAAAATCTTAAACGATAAAAAATTATTTGAGTTTGAAATAAATAAAAAAAATATAATATAATAAAATGTTAAAGAAGTTGGTTAACCCGCTATTCTAATAGAATTGAAAAAATATTTTAGTGTTAAAAAACCCATTTATTCAGAAAGACTAATATTACGTAACGCTGCTACGCAGACGAACTTGGTTTTCTTCAACAATTTTTTTTTCTTTTTTCTTTTAATAAAAGTTATTCGTAATATTTAATTTGTTGAATTATGCTATCATTTAGTAGTATATTTGAATAGTATTAGTTTTTAGTAATTATTACTAATATTGTTATGTTTTGTCTACAGATAACATGGATCAGGATGACGATGCCGAACAAACATTATTTGAACATCGACGTATCGAAATTCCCCGCAAATGTTACGAAAGGGGATCCACGTCACCATATTTACCAACCCATAGACAAACCAGCAGGGCTTATCTACGCACAGCTACGGCGTAGACCCAAGAGCCACTTGTGACACAGCGTAGCTTCGTAGCAAGCTGTAGCTACGCTCAGGAGCTACGGTTTTGCGGTATTTTGATTATTTTCTGAACAATTTCATAGGATTGAGTCGGCTTCATATATTTTGTATGTTGATAAGAGACGCAACGTGTGATTGATCAACATTTGATTTTACGTTACAATACATAGAAATATTTTTATTGTAAACGATTGAAAGTAAAGTAAGTAGCCTGTTAAATTACAAAATGTTAAACATTTTTTGAACAGTGAAGGGTTGTGTATTGATTAGGTCAACAATGAGCGGTTGATATTTTCCTCAATATGTATTTTAAAATGTCCAGCATGTAGTTGTCGGCGCTACGCCATTCTTTCGTAAGAGTTAGCCTCTCATTATTCCCAAAACACAGCTTTAGAACAAATCAATGTATTATCAACATTGATTATATTTTATATCGTCGGCGATACTATTTAACCATATCTACTGATGCGATGCGAAGTAGATGGCAATGGTTTAAACAGCAGCAAAAAAATAACTAAAAAAACTGAGGCACCACTTCTACGAGCGAGTTTAAACATGGCGAGTTCACGCTTCTATCGTCAGATTTCCACGAAACGATTTCGTCAGCGAATCGTCGTGTCACGCGCTCTCGCTGCTAGAGCGTCAGCGAGTCGTGTGTTCCACGAGCCGCGGCGAACGCGCGGCGATAAGATGACGTTTCGTTCGCCCTCAGTCAGCAATTCGCTGCATCATCGCCACGATAACACGTCTCAATACCTTCGCTCGTTGAAGTGCTCGCCTTATAATTAGAGAATGAATCTTTGCGTAAGCCTGAAGTATATTGCTATGAAATAAAAGTTTACCATTTCCAGAAGAAAAATGGTTACAAAGTATCAGCGACGATGTGATATTTAATTTATTAAGCGTTGTATTACAGTAGCTTAAATGTAATAGTCAGACATTTCAAATTAAAAGCTTTAAATCTGATAGTAATGTTTATATTATATTTACGTATTGATATTTCAATAAATAATATACTTACATTCTTATAAGCATTTCTATTAGATAGTAATACAAACTAGTTTAAATTATGTACACTAAGAATATTGTGTAAGATTTGTAAATAAAATTATCTTTATAACTCATGTGTATTTATTTATGATATAAATGCTACCAGACAGACGGATCACCCAAATTTTAGGCAAGGTATACACCGAAGCGGAGACGTACGGAATGATGTCATAGAAATGGTAAATGACAATATTGACAATTGGAAAAACCTCTTTCGATGTTTTCCAAAGTCCTAGCATATGTGGTCTATGATGTTTTCCCGTCTCGGGTTATTTGCACTGACGTCTATTGTACAAGTAGAGGTCAGTGGTTTAAATAAACACTTATTTAATTACAAAAGTAATTCGACTGACGTTACCACAAATATCCCAATGTATGGGCGATGTCCAGTGATATTTGTCTACCAGAATCTCATGGCATAAAAAAAGTAAAAACATTGAGATTTGTACATGACAATGTCACCTATCACCTGTCTTGCCTAAAGTACTAGTTATGTCAAACATACCTACAATGAGATCTGACTTATGTTCTTTATATAAAATAGTAATTATGTCGAAGAAATCCGTATAAACCACACAAAAATTGGTTCAATTCCTAGGCTATGTAAATTAAGAGGGCGCACCCAAATTAACGCAACTCAAAATCGAAGCGTGTTATTTTACGAAACTACTGAGCCACGAACATGAGCGTGCGCCGGCGAAGACAAATGATTTTGATACTTTTATGATAAGACTTCACTATTTAATATAATAGTAGACTCGAAGTTCATGTGATTTTAGCTACAGACCTATTTCTATGTAGAACATAAGTATTGTTATTATGTAATTGAAATTTTTTTTCGACATTCTTCATGTCTCGTTTGGAAATAAATACAAATAATGTATCTTTACTCGTGTATTAATACCTATGGATTATGGAGAAGTATAACAATAAAGTACTCATAATAGATATAGGTACATATAATTATTTGTATTAGAAACATGTGTTTCTAATTGGCATACATAGACTCTACCATCTATCTACCAATTCTGGTAAAATACATTTCTTGTAAAATTTCACCAATTTCGATTCCATCTTTGATGACAAAAATTCGTCATCTGTTTTAATTCTGGCAGTCTTCAGACGAAATTGGGGCCCAAAAAAACCTTGTAATTCGATTTTTTTTATGAGAGATATGAGAGTTATGATATTGGTCTGTAATGCACAGTACAAAATCGTGTTATTTTTTATCCATACGGAAATAAAAGCAAAAATTTTAGAAAACAAATTTTGATTTTGTGAAATTTTCAACAAAAATTCAATTAAAATATTTAAAAAGGCCTTGCTAATTTCGTAAATACTTCATTTGAGTAAGATCTACAATTGTTTTCTATCCAAAAAAGGAAAAATAATTGCTCTAAGTTACTCCATTGCAGAAAAAAAGCCATAATTAAAAGCATCAGCAGGTAGCAGTTTCTGAAAAAATTGCGAAATTTTAGAAATTTTTGCTCCAGGACTAAAACTATGCATTTTTCACAATGTTTTCTACACCTATGTGTATTAAATTACATACATTACCTACAATGTGCGACCAATCGCAGCTCTATTGATACCATAGGAGCCAAGCTGTGGCTTTTCATATATGACCTAATTTTAACCAACAATGAAATTTTCAAGTTTTACGTACTTCGCGAAATATTGGAAAAAACCACGTAACCTACGAAGAACCGTCACTGGAAATACTTTGTAGTAGATTTAACTAGCTTTTATTAGACCTCATAGCCAAGTTTGTGAGACTAGCGGTTCACCCACAATCTCAAAAAGACGAAAAGATGAACAAATGGGTTTTAAAGAGAAATGATTCTTTGGTTGGGATTGGGATTCAATTCCATCACCAGGATGGTTTTCATTTTGAAGAAGATGAAAAAGTACGGGCTCTTGTTTTTCTTCCTCTTCGTGTCCTCCTTGATCATACGGACTGAAACATATGAAACAGCAATTTTTTTTACGATTTCGCAATAATCGACCTCCTTAGTAGAACTTGTCATATATTATAATTTATAACCATTATATTAATTATAGGTACCACCAGCCTTTTAGGCCTTGCTTTATTTAAATTTTCAACATTTCGTCTTTTTCTTTTTTTCGATAAAAACTGCTTTTTTTTGTTCCCCATACTCTGAAACATATTATGTTGTTGTCACTAAAAAAGTAAATAGTTCGTCGTCATTATCAACAAAAAGTCATATTTTACTTACCAAAGTATCTAGATTGTCGGTCGCGCTACACGGTTTGCACTGCGTATGGGCACAAAGGTTACGTGCGGTCAGGTCCTGCGCCAGAGCGACGTGACCACTCTCCGCAGAGCCGGCGGCTCGAGTGAGTCGTAACAAAAGACGCGCGCGGTTTTATAGTGGTTTTATGGCTATATTCAAAAATTGGTAGAAAAATAATGGTAAACATTTTACATAAATTTTGGCGCCTAGATTTTAGGGAATACGTTTATCTCTTAGATGATGATAATATTGACACAAAATAACTAAGATTTAATGGTGAAAACAAACATAACAACGACTTGACTTTCTTCGTAATTTCACTTAGTTTGGATGTTAATATCTTATTTATGTAACAAAAAATTACAAAAATGTTCTACTAACTATATGCTTAAGTATATTTGCCGTTAGATTTTATAATTTATTTCTTACAATTGGCAGCATTACGGGGATATTTTGACATCCGAAGTTGGCACTGAACGTGAAATCGAGAAAACACTGTTCGGTTATCACGATAGCATTCATAAATATTCCATTACATGACAAAATGTTTTCTACTAACTATTTAGGCAACAATATTGTCTAACATTTTGTGTAATTCATAAGTCTGTTAGAAAAGTTTTTTATAGATATTAAGAGCTTCGAAAAGTTCAGTTTTCGCTAAACTGAGCTAACGCCTGTGTGCGCCCTCTTAAAATATGTATTTGTTGCGACAGTATATTAATGAGATGAGACGAATTGGCAACTGTCTACTTTATTTTCACTATGGCGTATCACCCCCGTATGGCTCGGGGTCCACTTGTGTGGTACACGAGACGTGAGCGATACGCCACATACCTATTTAAACTCTACGCAGCGTAGGTAGCAATAGCGCTAGGCCATCGAGTATGCGTATGAGTACTATGAGTAGCCCTCTTGGGCTAGGTTAACTGCTAGGGTGCTGATGGTGGCCAGAAACGTTGTGGTTGGAGAATGCCTTTGCCCAGTAGTAGGATGATAACTATTGGCTAAATAATAATAATAATAATACTTGATCATGTTTAATTAATATAAAATTACAATGTCACTTACTTTCACTACATTTATGAACTTTACAATTTTTGTCTACTTTTGATTAGTGAAGATTTTTTGCAACTAATACATTTGTACGACCGAAATAAATTTACTTAACAAAATATATTAAAATAATTAGTGACAACAACTGTAACGCTTAAATTAAAATTAATTCCATTATAATGGTATTCGTTTCGACCCAATGATTTTGTCTGCCATTGCGTACAACTCTTCAACGGTCTGGAAAATAGAAATATCTTTATTAGACATCTTGTTGTTGTACAATTATTTTGTGTAATCAGGGCGTTTTTTATGACAGAGAGGACAAATGAGGTAACGAGGTCACGGATAAGCAATAGGGTGTTTCTTGAAAACCTGGATTTTCGTTGTCCGGAAGTAAAAAGTGTACGTATAATTGAAATAAGCGTATGAAGTATTTTTTTTATTAAAATTTAAACTGTAATCTAACTGAGTCACTACGATAATTAAGAAAAATATAAAACAAAGTGAGTAAAAAAAATATCTGATGTGTTAAAAATTGATTCCACTGGCGTGTCCGTACTCTAAATTTGTACACAATATCATCCATATCATTTTTTCCATTCAGTTCATAGATATTTCAATATTTTATATTAGATCCCAAATTGATAAGAATTAATAAATAAAATAGATGAACCACGTATTTATAGTACATTTAATTATATGAATTTTTTAAATGTTGTCCGGGCCTTAGCAGTGATTCCACTGGTACATCACTAAAATGTACGTACGTCCTTAGTGACACAATTTGGAAGCAATGTGTACCCCCCGAGCGTTAACCGTCAGTCATGTTTTGAGTGTCGAGGGAAGAGATGCGCGGCTGCTTGCTGCATTCCAGAAATATAAAGGTAAGTATCTGATTCCACTGGGTTTGGTTTGGTACATCGTTGATTACTTTGACCTCAATTTTACCATCAATTAATTTTATTAGACGACTAAAAAAAATTATGCACTATCGCCACTCTAATGACTAGCTAGGGTGTAAAGGTCATTGTACTAGATACAGTCATTTAGCGACAATCGATAATTTTGCTACATTTTTTGATTCCCTGACATTGATTACTCTGTTTCTAAGGTCAGTGAAATCAAAATGTGATAAAGTTTTTGACTAAAAAATTATTTCATCATCATCATCTCAGCCACAAGAAGTCAACTAGGCCTCCCCAAACGTCTCCAGTGCGACCTGCTGGCAGCGGCCTGCATCCAGCGGCTTCCTGCGACTTTCCTTAGGTCGTCTGACCACCTTGTAGGCGGGTGTCCTACGCTGCGCTTGCCGGTACGTGGTCGCCATTCCAGAACCCTTTTGCCCCATCGGCCTTCGGTTCTGCGCGCTATGTGATCTACCCACTGTCACTTCAGTGTTTGGCTATGTCAGTGGCTATGTCAGTTATTTTGGTTCTGCTACGGATCTCCTCATTTCTGATTCGATCTCCCCGAGCATAGCTCTTTCCATGGCTCGCTGAGTGACCCATAGCCTTCTTATGAGGCTCATAGTGAGCGACCACGTTTACGATCCATAGGTCATCACTGGCAACACACATTGCTCGAAGGTTCTTCGTTTCAAGCACTGAGGAATTTTGGACGAGAAGATATGCCGTAATTTCCCGAAAGCTGCCCAGCCAAGTCGGATTCGTCGATTGACCTCTTTCTCGAAGATAGACCTACCTAATTGGATGGTGTGTCCAAGGTATACGTACTCGTCAACAACTTCGAGGATCGAGCTCCCAACTGAGACCGGGGCGGGTGCGACATGGATATTCGACATGATTTTCGTCTTGACCATGATCATTTCGTGACCCACCTGTTGGGAAACTCAATTGAGGCCTTCGAGCATGGTGCTGAGGTCCTCCAGCGACCACGATGTCATCGGCAAATCGAAGGTGAGTGATATACTCGCCGTTGACGTTGATGCCGCATCCTTTCTCGTCCAAAAGTTGAAGGCATCTTCCAGAGCGGTCGTGAACGGGTTTGTACTTGGACTGACATGATGGCGTTTTTGTATAAGTACGTCAAAGGTTCGATATACCTGCAGTCTATGCGGCATCGCTGGAGAGACTGTAGCACGGCCCATGTCTCGATCGAATCGAAGGCTTTCTCATAGTCCACAAACGCTAAGCATAATAGCAGATTGTACTCTTCGGTCTTCTGTACAATCTGCCGCAGCGTATGGATGTGGTATAATTCTTTAAGATGGTTTTATCGCCCTTTTTAAAGAACAGAACCACCACGCTTCTGTTCCACGCCTCAAGCGTTTTGCCCTCGACCAACACGGAATTAAAGAGCTTCTGCAGGACTTTAAGCACCGGTGTACCACCCGTTATCAGAAGCTCTGCTGTGATTCCGTCCTCGCCTGGCGCCTTGTTGTTCTTAAGCTGGATTAAGTAACATTTTTTTAAACTTTATTTTTGTAAAACATTTCTAAAATTTCGCAATTTTCCTAATATTCCTTTTTTTATTGCAGGAATATGACAATAATGTTGTACAAATGGGGTGCTCTCAAGGAACACGAATGTGATTACGACACCAATAGATTATTAGATATTTATGTACCTATGTCAGACGATTGTTTACAAAAGTAGATAATAATATCTGAAAATTGAAGAATACATGTTCACATTTGTTAATTTTATTTAGATATGTATAACTGAGAATTAATTTTGTAATTTTTGATATGTAAAAACTTACAATTTCTTGAAAAAAAGTACAGAGTTATTGATTTTTGATTCCCCTGTAACTATTAATTGATTCCCCTGGTCATGATTTTTTTAATGTCTAATATCTTGGAATTTATAGGTTCAAAATGAGTGCCTATTCGAAATTTATACTTCAGGTTTAGCCTATTTTTACGTGTAGTACCAGGTTTCATTATATTTTGAAAAAAAAAACTAGCCAGTGGAATCAACCGAATAATCGCATTTCCAAGAATCACCCAATAGTCGAATGGACATCTACGACAACAAGGATCTAAGACTCGTTGCCTACCTACGAAGGCATGAAAAAGGAAGGAAGAGGGAAGGAAACAAAGTAGGAGGCAGGACGGGATTAGGCTTCCGGACCTTACACACACGTAAGAAACATAGCGGAATATCGCCGCTAAAACAAGGGTATAATGAACGTGCAAGCGCACAATGTACGACTGTTTTGCGAAATAAGCATCGCCAAACTGACACAGCCACAGTGGTGAATTTTATTATGCTTACAAAATTATGGTGTTGTTTTGATGTTTACTTGACATTACAGACTATTTCGTATTATAATACTATTTAAAAACCATGCCAACTTGGGATGACATCAAAACGACATCTTTTGTATTGCATGCACGGACTATACACGTCTACATATGTACGAGTATACACGTCATATCATATTAGGAAAACTGTGAAAGTGGTCATAAGACTTAAATGAATGCAAAAACAAGACTAGGCGTGCGTCACGTTATCGTGGCGTCTGCGCTGCGTATACGTTCATCAAACGCCTACGCTACTTCTACGCCATGTGTGAAGGGGCTCTAAATTCAATAAATCTATCAATCTTCTCTTAAACAGCAAGTGTGAAGTTAAGGGCAGGTAAAATAAAAATAATGATACTCGTAAAGGTAGCGTGAGTGTCACCGCTGAAAACTTTCATTGCACGCCACAAATGTTAAACTCGCACGCTACAGCAATTTTGTCTCAATTGAATAGTTTCTCTTTTATTATATGAAAGTGAAGATAAAGTTTTGTTGAAAATGTTATTAACTTTTGAAAACTTCATTCAGTAAACGACCTTATCACAGATATTATGACGAGACGTGTTGAGCGGCCACACGAGGACCTCATAAAATTAATTCTTCATTACACTTTGGTTCTTCATTTAAGTAGAGATCGACAGATTCGTGATTATGTAAACATTTTCAAATTAATTACTTACACGCATCCGTGAAATGTACAGTCACCTCCATAAATATGTAGTCACTCTAGTACCTTGTCACTTTCGCATATAATTTTACATTTATTATTACTAAGGCTCCTTTCATTCTGCAGCGTGTCGCTGGTCGCGTGTTCACGCGACCGGCGCAATTTGTATGAAGGTTTATAGAGGCTTTCATAGTGCCGCGTGCGGCCGGCCGGTTGCGACCGACGACGGTGTGTTTTCGACACGCCCCGACCGGCCCAACCGGTCGCGACCGGCGACACGCTGCAGAATGAGAGGAGCCTTAAGACACATTACTTACTTAAGACATTTGAGTGAACATGTCAACAATGTTATAGTGACAAGGTACTAAAGTGGTTACATATTTATGGAGATGACTGTACATATTTCAAAACACCTAACGAAAAATTACGAGAGATTACGGGTCTAACTAACAGTGTAAGAAAGGAAAGTCAAGATTCCTCTGAGCGTTCGGGAGGTATGAAGGCTGTTGTCGCCTCCATGTAGTCCAAAGTCACTCATTTTCCCCAAATTCTTGGATGACAGCGGATTTTGTCAATTTCCACCCAGAATATTGTCCAGCGTAGACCAGAATCCTATGAGATTATGCTAGCGAAATATATAAAATAAAATACATCCATGATTGCAATGGAAATTGTCTTATGGCATTATTATATTTATCTATAAAATTTCTTCATAATTGTGTATGATGTATGTATGTAGGTATATTGAGCATGTGTTACATTCGTCATGTTAGAATCAAACAATGTTCGGTTTAATCATACGTGTTGACTGTTGATGTCATCGAACCAGGTTAGGTCAGTTAGTTTAAAAGTAATTACTACGATTAACATCCAGTTTAAATCTAGTTTAATCCGCTAACGCAAGTGTGATAAGAGAAATTTCACGTGTACATATACGTAATGTCGTGTACTTAAATAAAATACAATGACATAGTCTATACAAATTAATATTTTTAAAATTAATAAAATATATTATTTGCTGCAATTAAACTAAAGAAAAAATTACTTACAAGGTGAAATTGATGCTTAATAAACAGTCTCACACACACATATTTAATATCTAATATTCTATTTTAATATCTATTTTAATAAGTATCTGACATTTCTTGTCATGCCAAAGACTCTTCCTAAGTTCAAAAATCCCGTTCAAGGGTCAATTGTCGTTGATTGATTGATTTTTACGTCTTTTGTCGCTTTCCTAGCGTAAATATCTAATATAAAGTGTTTAAACTTCGAAAAAACTTAATACATTATTCCACACATTTTGTTAGTTAATAAGGGTAGGCCTGGCATCTTGTGCTAATACGCCTGGACGACTGTCATATATAGCTAACATCGTCACAGTGCGCTCTGGTTAATAAATAAAATAGTTCAAACACTAGTTCCGCCGTGAAGTGATATGGTACACGAATGAGTATAGCCCGGCAGACCAGACACTGATCATGGAAGACGCACAAAGGTCACTTGGCTGGAAATAACCCCAAATAAACCGGTTTACCACGAGCCACGTTTCTAGAACCGATATAAATAATATCGGCATACAAAACTAAACTTTATGACTTTCTCTATAAATCATATAATATACATAGCGCAAATATTACAGATAGTACGGTTATTGTTCCGGTTTCCCGACCACGGCCAGTTTTCGGCTACTATCATGAAAAACGTTAAACAATGGCTTTTTATGGCAGAGATCGGCAAACAAGCGTCCTTGGTGCACTTGATGGTAAGTGATCAATGTCGCCCATGGACACCAGAGAGTCATTGAGCAGTTTCAACTGTTACAAGGAGGAGGAAATACGGAAAAAAGTGATAGGCGATAGGAGATGGTTTCCAAATCTCATTTTAGTGTTTCCCACAGACTGCGAAAAATATAGTTTTACCCTGAAAGATACTATTATACTAATTAAATCAATGTAATGTATGTAATGATAATGTAATGCAATCAAATCAAGCAAGTATATTATTAATTTATAATAATGCAACGCGAAAGTTTAAAAGTTATTAATTAAATCAAGTGGTCGAGAACTGAGTTATCATATACTTAGAACATTCAGTTGGACCTGCCCAAGGGAACATTCTAGTTTTGCGAATAAATAAGCGATATTTTTTTTTCAGAGAATACTCATATTTAAAGAAAAAAAAATGTTATAATGTTTTCATTCAGTTAATTCAATTGTGGTCGAGAATTGCCAAAATTTCAGATTTCGTCATTTTTATTAATTTAAAAAAGATAACAACGATATGTAAATTTTTCATATCAATGAAAAAAATATACATCAGTTTAATGATGATCAATGATGATCAAAAAAATCATTAAACATCAGTTTAATGATTTTTAAATAAAAAGTTAATTGACAAATATTTTTTACTTGAAGTTGACCACACCACGAAAGTGGTCGAAAATGGCACGATGACCCTATAAATTAGTAGATAGATAACAATTTATCTGGACACAACTAGTTTTGTATGTGGACTTGGACCTACCCAATGAGATGTTCTAATGGCAATCACGCTGCATCGCATCGTATCGATACCAGAGCTGTACCTAGTGCACCTACTTATCGCCGGCTCGTGCTATCTTGTTTATCACAAAGGTCCCACGATGAGAGAATACGACTTCTAATTCTAAATTTAAACACCAAAAGTAAAAAAATGCACTTTCTTGATTTTACAATAATAATCTATGTTCAATTAAGTTAACATTTACACTATTTATGTAATTCTGTAAAACTATAGATATTCGGACATAAATCTATTTAATACAAAAGAAAGTCGTGTTAGTTACACTATTAATAACTCAAGAACGGCTGAAGCGGATTTGAATTAAAATTGGTGGAGAGGTAGCTTAGAACCAGGAGAAGGACATAGGGTAGTGTAGGTTAGGGCCTCTAAGGCGGAACAAAGTTCGTTGGGTCAGCTAGTGTAGCATAACATAAAGTCTCTACTTTGAGACTCATAAGCCATGAATTAAATTTTTTCCCGGCCCCTTCCTCCTTGTCAAGTATTGCTACACTAATCTCTTTCTGGCCAGAGTCAGCTACACTTTCACCTCCTTCTTTAAATTTGTGAAGGAAGCATGATCTAAAAATACCTACCGTAAGATTTTTCAGTGTCTTTATATCATTTGTTTCGTATTTTAATTGCGCGAACTGTTCGTCTGTGAATCGCACACCCTTCTCGATGTCAATTAGTTTCTGCTCTTCTATCTCCTCTTGGCATTTCTCCAGCAGTTGCTCCGGTGTTAGCTGTTCGCCTTCTTCTTCTAAATTTTCATTTATTGGTTCATCATCGTCCGACTGAAATTATATATGATAAATTCTAAAGTTCTTATAGATTATTTAGAGGTATAAAAGTATAAATTATCTACGGACATTACCAAATTTACTTTTTTCATTAAAATTATACGTTTCACCACTAGCCCTAACATAGGTAACTGTTATTGATAAGTACGAGTAAGGGGTTACCTATGTTAGGGATGATTGGTGATAACGGGAATTATAGTTATCTATTGGTATTCGTGTCATTGAATTTTATTTGATGATTTTTCTTACCAGAGCACCTTTTTGCGTAGATTTCAATTTTTTATAATATGCATCGGCTCGCATTTTTGTCGCCCTTGCCACCTCTCTGTTGACCATCCTCCAAAAGGCGAACACTGGATGGTGATACAATTCTGGAGGACACTCTTTCAGGGGTGTTTTCCCGACTAAGATTAGCCTTTTCAGTCTTTCCATTTCGTCCAACTGTATACATAAAAAGTTAGTTTGTAAACCAAAAATCTCAAATAAGTGAAAAAATGTGTGATCTAACCTAAAAAATATTTGGTTTCCCTTCTGGGTTGTGGAGGTCTGACGACGGTCGGTCCAAATAACAATCTGTATTTTCGCCTATCTCTGGACTATTACCAGAAGCCAGTCCCGGCATTCCCTGCGAGTTCCAATGAAGAAGGCACGATAACACCAGAATGAAAAATCTTTCACTCCCAAAAAACCACGAAGGAATAAATGGCAAACTAATTTTATGTGAAAATTGCGCACTATCTATAAGCAATAAAAATAACAAAAAACATTTTTATCTGTTGGAACTCAAGTCATAGGCCATATTATCTTGCTAGTTCGACATCTATTTTAGGATATTATTTAGGTTAAAGTACACTTTGCAATTTACTACGAGTACGATAACGACAAGTCCTTGGAGACATTACATTTACAAATATTATTATAAATAGTAGAGTCTTGCTTTTTGTTTGTATGTTTGTAAATTATTCGTGAGATCTAAAATAATCGTTGGAAGCTAAGTGAAGAAACAGTTGTAAGTTCTTTAAATCTATTGAGGTGGCAGACAAGTATACGACTGCCTGATGGTAAGCCGTCACCGCAGCCTATGGCTATATACGTTTGAAGTATCAGGAGTAGATATATGTAAGAACCTCTCCACGACCTTTCTGAAGAACTCCATGCTATAAGTAGACTATAGGGAAAACCTATTGTCTATTGTCACATATTTCTCTAAATGATAGAAGGTGTGCAATAGAAATAGATAAAGCATTTTATTAATATCTTCCATTTGTAAAAAGAAATTTTTATTTGGGTTTAGAATAGAATATATTTTTTTAATTTCAATCCAACATTAAGGGCGGATTCGACCAAACACAAAGTTACACGAGTGTTACTATTCCGGGAATAATTTTACTCCTTGAATTTACCCTTGGGTATCTTCGTTCACGTTTTTCCAATGTACTCGAGGAGTACGTTAAACTCGGTATTGTTATTCTGCGGAGTAAAAAGAATGATGAATGAATGTATAAACCGACAAAAAATCATTGTATTTGTTTTTCTATCCTGCCTTGGAATGATGCAACAATTCAATTTTGTAGGATAATACAGTGAAATTTCAAATGTTGACAGCTTATTTTCACAAGTGACACCTCTGCTCTGACAATTGTTATTCTCAGATTAAACCTTTACTCCGCCAAAATTGCCCGTGTAAATATTTACTCGCGTGTGTTATCTTATTCTTTGGTTAGTAGTTGGTAGAATGCAAAATCTGCTTACTCTTAGATTAAGCAGTAGTTACACTCGAGTAAAGACTTACTCAAGTTTGGTCAAATCCGGCCTAAGTATTTTAACAATGAGGTTGGTATTTTAACAAGCAAAATGAAATGTAGAAGCTAGCTTAATCCAATAGATGATTTATTATCCCAAATTACTGCGTCGAGGGCATCACGTGCCTAAAGTATCTTCAATTCCAGTTGTTAAAACTTTGATTTGTAGTATTTGTGACATAACTTTTTAACATTCCGACATTGAAACTATCATTTGGCCCAAACAAGTTTCGAGTATTATATATATTATTATTTTTATGACTTTAGTTGGTAAAGTAAGAAGTCAGTACCCCTTTGAAGTGGAATTTAACTTTAGCTAAAAGGGACTCCAGTGCAGTTGGATGGAATGATTTTGGACTTTCAAGTCCAAAATTCATTATAAAGATAAACATGAAATTTCAATTAATTGAAACAAAATGTGCGTGTGACAAGACAACAGGCCCGACGATCTAGAATCTAGACCATCGGTCAAAGCAATCTAGATTCAAGATTGCTACGACGATTTAGTTCATTATAGTAGATAGCTATCAGTTTAGTTTATTCAGTTAGTAATAAAGTTTGGTAATCTAAATCTTGTGTTATTCAAGGTAGGTTTCGTGGAAATTCGCATGTTTTTTATACATTTATCGAAGTAGTTTTTCTAGAACCCCTGCTGCGAAACCTTAAGGCTTCTAGTGATACTAGACAAACCTATAAAGGATATTCTGGTTCAGCTAGGGCAATTGAGGGTACACGGGTTTTAGTGAATTACTCCCTCTTTTTGAAAGAGTTAATTTTTTTGAGCGAATAATATATAAGAACAAGCACACCGTACAACATTAGCAACGAAACTATTGCAACTTTTTAACAGCAATGAGGAATCGGAGAAGAAAATATTTCACCACGTTCTGTTAGGTTAGGATAGGAGTAATGCGAATAAAATACTATTAACAGGACCGTCTGTTATCGGGAACAACATCCTTATACTAATAGAATGATTTATCTGGTGATGGCTTTTATGCTCTCAAGATTTTTATATATAATACAGCAGACAAACAGGCAAACGGGCCACCTGATGGAAAGTGGTCACCGCCGTCTATGGACATCAGCAACACCAGGGGTGCTATGCGTTGCCCACCTGTGACGAGACCTCTAATGTACCTCTTAAATAGTCTCATGTCATTGTCCGAAGGAAACACAGAGGCTGGGAGCTCATTCCACATCCGTATAGTGCGATATTAAATTTTATGAAATATGCGTAGTAGATTTAATGAAAACGTTATTTTGGTATAGACATTCGTTTTCTTACCACTCTGGCGGCGATCCTCTTGTTGAGGCCCTCCTCAATGACTTCTCGAATTCTTTCATCCAGCTCGGTGATGTAAGTTTTGTCGGTGAGACGAACAAGGTTTGAGCCCATGTGCTTTTCGAGCCGGGCCCGGACGTGCGGATGCGAGAAGCTGTGGATAAAAAAATATGATTTTAAAATACATAGAATTTTATAGTATGGAATCTTATCGATTTAAAAAACAAAGATTTTTTTTAAATTTTTACAGGAGACACGACTTTGATTATGAATAAAATATTATATTCCAAAACTATAATTTTGGTGGCATTTGGAAAAGACTAATTATTTCTTTTATCAATGAAGAGGATTTGAGTATATCATTTAAAAATTTAAAAGTAAAAATAATTGTAATATAACGTACAAGCTCACAAGAAATCAACACGGTCAACAAAAGGTCAACACGAAAGATTAAAAAAAACATATTTTTACATAACCGACAGAGTGAATACAATTCCCACTTCCTTAACTACTGGCCTACTTACCCCCGCCTGGATTGCTGATTACTATCCCGGCTCGTCTTAAACTGAGTCCCGAGTGCAGCCAGACGAGAGACGTGGTGTCGGGTATTCGCCGTGAAGTTTTACTAGTTTTGGCGTTATCCGTTATAGTTTAGACCTTTATCGCGGCATACGATGGCTGGCACGGTATGGCACGGCCCCCATCGACTTCACATATACAAATTTTCATGTAAAGAAGTGTTCACATGTGTGGCGAGGTTAAAAGAAAATAATGAAAAAAACTAGTCGTAGAATACAGTTGAAAAATTCATGTTTAAATGAGTCTGTATCACTATAGTTAAAAAACCGGGCAAGTACGTGTCGGGCCACGCACAATGTAGGGTTCCGTATTGGCTACGCATTGGGACCACCGTGCCAAACGAAAATTGACACGATAAATGTAAATAATTCGCAAACGGATCCTTGTATCGGAAAACGATCTTGCCATACCCCATCAATGTTTTGAAAAGACCTATCTAACGATACCCCATAACATGGGGTGGGCTCGAAAAAAAAATCATTTCCACTTTACGTGTAGGGAGGGCACCCCAAAAAAAAAAATATTTTTCATAATTTTGTTCCAGCACTTTGTTAGCATTGTCAATATGTGTATACATACCAAATTACAGTTTTCTAGCACTAAGCGTCTAGGCGCTAGACCGCGGATAGACGGACATGGCGAAACTATAAGCGTTCCTTGTAGTTAACTACGGAACCCTAAAAACGTAACAAATTATTGAAACTCAATCACTCAACATAACAAATTGTTACGTTTTTAACTAAATTAACAATTTTCATTTGTTATACGACTGTCGCAGTAGGAATTAGTAACATAGGTACGTAAAACAGTCAATGTAGGTGTGTTTAGATTGACTATACTAAAAGACAATAGAGTAAAAAGGAAACGGGAATAGAATTAGCAGTAAATTTATTGAAAAGCTGGTAAATGCTAAGATAACTACTTATTTTAAAGACATTTTTCACAGACATTTTTGACAGTCTTTAAATATTGCGAATTTATGTGTGGCATTACTTACATACTTACTTATTTGAAAAATACAAATACTTTTTTCTAGATGGATATAAGCTATATTCTATGTATGGTACATATGTGGGGCATTACCTAGCGAGTTGGTGCGAGCCGTTGTTGGTACAATATAAAAGGACTTTTAAATATCGTGACTAAAGTGTATTTTGTCACGTTTCAAACGTACGTGACACAGGAACGACTTAGTGAACTGGTTGCATAATGCATTGTTATTAACAATATTTTTTTAAAATAATATCTGAACCTGATTCCATCCATACTATAATATAATCCTTACTAATATTATAAATGAGCAAGTGAGTTTGTTTGTTTGTTATTCCTTCACGGCTTGACTAAGCAGCCGATCATTATGAAAATTTGCATACATATTGTTAGGGGTACAGAGCCCAACATAGGCTACTTTTTATCCCGTGAAAGTATGTCGTTCCAATGGGAAAATATTTTTTCTACTAAAGAGGGCGCTGTATCGGCCAACAGATGGCGCCACAAGTCGCGCCATGGGTTGTTCTGTTGTCAAACGAGATCTATGTCATAAAATTAACCCGAGCGAAGCCGCGGGGAAAAGCTAGTATTATTATAAAGAGGAAAGATTTTTATTTTTGTTTGCAACGAATAAACTCAAAAACTGGACCGCTTTCAAAACTTCTTTCTCCGTTGGGAAGCTTGCCCCCGGCGGGGTAACATAGGCAATATTATATTTTCAAAAGTTAGGGATCCCTAATAAAACCCGTGCGAAGTCGGTCCGCTAGATATGTATATGATCATTGGATTTTAGTTCGTGATGGTGACAGCTCACGAATCGCCGTCTTCGCCGTTTTGGGGTGCGTACAAATCGCGAAGGGCGGGGCGATAATGGTTTTTAACTTTTCTATAGTTTTATGAATATTCAGACAGGTCTGTTTCGATATTTAGAGTTTTTTTAATGTAATAGGTTGGCAGACTAGCATGCGGGTCACCTGATGTTAAGTGATCACCGAAACCCATGGAGTAAAGAGACACCGAGAGAGTCCCTGAGCCGCTGCCCGCCTTTTATTAAGTGCATGTATGTTCGCTTCTTGAAGGTTCCCAAGTCATAGTCATTTGAAAACACCGTTGGCTTAATAAGTTTTTGCGAATTTTGTTTTTTTGATACAAAAGATGTTATCAGACTACCTCTTTTATTAACAAAACAAGGACCAGTAAAGGTTTAACCAAATCTTATTTTGTTTCTTTGGCAATAAGTTTTCCTCCAGAATTCTAGTGACGAAACAAGGACAAAACCGATTATATTAAATCCTTGATTTATCTTTTTTCATTAATAAATCGTTGCACAATATATAGGTATTTATTATGGTACATATAGACGAGTTCTTGTGTTCTTTATGTTAACTGTAATGCTACTTATTTGAAATTTTTTCCAAGTTTCAAAATAAATTGTAATAGGTAAGTTGTAAAATTTCATATAAATATTTTGCAATGATAAGTAGATCAGTGTACTCGGATCGGCGTTGTTGCGATTTTAACCGATTTTTGAAGGGTAGGATAAAATCCGCTGGCTTAGTCATCATGAGAGAATGGAGGAAGGTCGGATCTTCAAGTCAGCCTATGTAGGGAGGGTGTCGGGCAGACGTCCGGTTGGCTGCCCCAGGTATAGCTGGAGCGATGCAGTGTTGGATGATCTGCACGAGCTGGAGGCAGTAGATTGGCAGGACTTCGTGCAAAACAGAAAACTCTGGCGCTCTCTAATTTCAGAGGCCACAAGATCCACTTCGGGTCACTGAGCCAGCGGAGTAAGTAAGGATAAAATGAACGTGAGAGCTGCATATAACGAATAAGCACGTGTAATTTAAATGTAAACACTTAATTTTTTTCTACGAAACGTAAAGAAAATTAGGTTATTCTGTGAAATTTTTCGTTCTATGCTGGTTGCTACGAGGTATGTTTTCTCCCCTGTCTGCGTGATATCACTTTTCCTTACTTTTTATTATTAAAAATCTGAATAAATTCTAAGGGCATGTTATAATTATCACGTTTATTTTTTTTTTATTTTTCATATAAAATTACAATAGGTTTTTATGAAAATGTGTAGGTATTCTTGTAAAATAAAGTAATATTTTCAAAAACTACCTTGTCTCTTGATTTACTATTTCTTCGCTTACTTTAGAATAGAACACCAGGCTTTATTGTGTATTGCCTATAAAACTAAAATGTTATGTAAGTAAAATGTATGTAAAATATTCGTGAATTTCTGCTTCCCAATGATTGACTGGTAGAGAGTGCAATTTAGCATTAAATTCGCCTATTGTATCATTACTTGTGTATTGTGGCCAATACAGTAAAATAAATAAAAGTAAAATCTATATCGTAAAGTACTTAAGTTACAACATGCGATAATGTAATACAATTAGACATTAAGATCACCAAAAAAAATTTATGTAAAATGTTGCTAAGACGAGATATAGCACTGTCAAAAAGTTATCAGATCTCATGTAGAGCCAAGCCTTCTAACTCTACACGCCTTACCTCTACAAGGCCAACACTTCAAAATATGTGGCTTGGCCATTTCAAGGACATTAGGAAGTACCCTAGAATTTTGATGATCATCAGTGAGTCAGTGACGAAATCAGGGTTTTTTAGATATCAATAAAGTATTAAATATAAAAGCTATCCAATTAAATGTTTAATAAGACTGCTGTTGACAACATATCCTGAAAATTATCTAGTATAATCCAAACCCAAGTTATGAGGGTTCAAAAAAAACGACGAAGCGCTTCGAGAAAAGGTAGGTAGTCGCTTGACTCGTCTTGGCGGGGGCACTACCGTGCCCCCAGATTTAGTATTTCGCAATAGATATTTAGAAATACAGTATGTATTTTATCATTTAAGTAATCTTTTTAAATAAATGGCATTTATTATCTGAGAGGTTATCGATATCTTATTATTTGGTCAGGTTACATCGTATCAGAGTTGCTGATGATGTAATGTAAAGAGAGTCATAAAATTTGGTTGCAGATACACGATCGACGTAGGTATGTAAAACATTTCATATAGGTAGGTACTTATGATTTTTATTGTAGTAAGTAACCTTATGTTTGAAAACCATATTTAAAAAAACATTTGGAATGAAAATGTTTTTGGAAAAAAAATCATCCACCTTCCCAATCTAGGTAGGATTCGAACCCACGACTTCTCAATAACTGGTCGAGTGCACGTTTTAACTTGGCTACCATGAAAGTTTGTAGAGGCAGTGCTTTACAAATTACAATCTAAAGACTGCAGTAGAGCCGCAATGTAGCGCCATCTACCTGTTAACATAAATAACTATGCAGACATACATAGCCCATCGTGACAGATGAGATTTTACTTTAGAACCACATAGTTATAACTCTAGTTTAAAATGTATTATGATTTTTATTCTTTATTTACCTTGGATCAATATTATTTATGCATGATTTTTTATGAGTAAGACAAAATTAAATGACAAATGACGGAAATATAATCACACCAACAGTTACTGTGATTATCAACCAAAGGCTTTTTGTTTATATGCGAGAGAAAAAACAAGTTTTGGAAATCACTGTATGGGCATTGGCGACATTAGAAAATAACGAAGCACCGTGGAAATTTTATATTTATATAGTTACGGCTTGACTAAGCAGCCGATCATTATGAAAAATTAGCCTATATTGGGCTCTGTACCCAGGGGTACAGAGCCCAATATAGGCTAATTTGTATACATGTCAGGACATGTATACAAATTATTACAAATTTTCATAATGATCGGCTGCTTAGTACAAACAAACTTACTTTCTCATTTATAATATTAGTATGATTTATTTATGATTTACTTTATCACACAAAACAGACTGCAACTTTACTGTTACCATAATATGTATAAAACTAACAGTACTTAATGATCTAGGTGAACTAACTATAACTCTTTAAAAATTGCCATAAGCAAACGGAAATTTGTAAAAAATATAAAGAAGAAAATTTGTCGTTGATAACGTGAATACATAAATCCAATTTTGTATTTTGACTTGGTAAGTACTTCTTATGTAGGTAGGTAGATAGGTTTAATCAATTATGTTCTTACATAATTGATTAAACCTACAACATTAAATATGTTATGTATTACAATATCTTTGGTAATGTGATCTCAGATCATAGTAGTGTAAGCATTCGACGGGCTTTGTTTATCCTGGTTAATATCGAATTTAATATGAGATAATTTTGACTTTATTACTGTCCAATATTAGACCAAAGATAAGCCGTATATCCCAAAGAGAACATGTTTATCTGTTATTATTTAAAACTGACGATCTTCCGTGTAGTATTTAGGCGTAATTGGTGTACAAAATTTTTAAAGGCAACTTAGATTTTCTTCTACAAAGAAAACTACTAGTAAAGTTTCTAGTCAAAGTAATCGTGTTTTCGAGCCAGTTTTTCCAAAGAGTAAATCCTTAAATATCATGGATAAGATTTCCATGGCTAACCCTTTAGTTAGCAGTAAAGCAAAAACGCATTTTTCCGGTGACATTCTCTCAAGAAGGGACCTAGAAGGCGGCGGGAGGCGGATGGATGCGGAAAGCGGAGGACCGCATTTGGTGGAAGGCATTGGGAAAGGCCTATATCCAGCAGTGGGGAGATACAGGTTGATGATGATGATGATGATCCTCTTATGGCAAAAACCAGAGTATTATATGCCTATTTAATGCCTTCGAACTTTGATTTGACCAAGTATATAGACTTAATTTTGAACTTAGTTGTGTGTAGATAGGCACCCGGTTCAACATATTTTTGTAATAAATGCACCGATATCATTAAAAATAACTAAAAATAAAAAATAATAGTCTTAGTGTACACAAACACAGCTGTTTGCGTAACAGAAATCACAAGCGACGACGCGTTTACTCGCGAAACACGTGGCATTTCAGTGTAATGGTTTCAATTTGATAGTTTGTTTGTAAAAAATACTAATCTAAATTGAAGTATTAATTTAATTGAAAATTCTTACATTCTTGCAGAAGTCTAGAAGATCTGAAATCTAACATTCTATGCATAGGTAGTTTGAATTCATGCAGGAGATGGCGTCCTACTACGGACCTACTCATCAATATATCAAAATATGCAAGAAGCCGCGATGCGAATTCGCATTGTTTCTAAATTTATAAAAGTTCAACATTTAAACACGTGGTGTATGTGTCATCGTATTCCAAGAGTCTCGCTGTAATGTCCCAAATCTGACTGGCAAGTCCAATGTGCGACACTGAAGCTGAGTCACTCTTTAAAATGTCGATGAACTCGTGAAATTCACGCTCTTTACTGTTATAAATGAAATGAGCATTTATTTTACTGGAACATACAAAAATAAAACCCAAGTCATAAAGTTTAGTAAGCTTGACAATCAAAATATCAAACTAATTCTTCATCTCTTAAAATATCTTGAATTTAAGACTCAAAATTGTTATTGATGACACTTAACCTTGCAATGGGAAAATTTTACCTATCAAAATGCCCCTAAGGCGACTCTCTGATCGAACTAATATTAAAATTAAGAATATTTTTCTAACAGCACCTTTTTAATGCATCGATGATGGCATCCGCTGCATGTAAAGATATTTTGAGCGCACTCCTGCCGCTCAATTTTGTAAATAGATCATTTAAAAGCAGTTAAAATGTATGAAGCGATTTACGTAGAAATAGATCAACGTCTATACTCTATATTTAGATCACTGTCGTCATAATGTGGTGCCGTCATCCAAGTGTTTCATAGTTTTACGCCTCGGACGTAATAGCGGCCAATAAAATCAGCATAGCCAGTGATTCTTTACATTGGAGATATGCTTCTGCATCGTTTTATGGCATTGTTAGAAATATTTTAAAAAAGTTCGTGGATACAATATCGTCTTTAGGTTTTAAACTAGTACCATTTTAGCCATACATGACCCAGTGCTGGACTCAGGCCTTCCTATTTTCAACTCCTATTCCATGTGTCCAATTTATACAATTTGATTATCGCCTTTCAATTTCGTTCATTTATCATATTTTATTTTCGTTTTAACTATTTTACAGATACTTACAAAAAATACGCAAATAAAAGTAATTCTGGAGAAGGTAACAGAAATTCCCTGGCTATGTTTGGCTGCTTTAGAACAATAATTTAACAACAATACCCCGAAGAAGCGAGTGTCCTCGATAACATCACGTAATAATAATAGTACCGTGGTGCATGAACTGTGTGATAACAATATAATGGATAAATTCGTTAATTGGTTCACAGCTGACAAGAATAATATGAAACATTATTTTACTATGTGCGAACATCTGTCGTTACATTGTAAATATCAATTTTATAGAAAGAAATAAATGGGTGGTATTACTGGAGTAAATATTTTGTATAGTCTGTAACCTGAACTTGTTGGCTAGGAGGATAAAGGAGACGCAAACAATATTATAAACACATCCTAATTTGTTAAATTCGGCTTTGTCAAGCGTGTGGATTGCGGTTGATGTAGGTAGATCAGTGTTGACAAAAATGCGAATCATATTGATCGCGTCGCGGACATCCGCGGCACTGTGACTGGACAGTATCAAATTATGATCGTTATTACAGCACAGCTTGGAAGTTCAGGATGCCTAGTTGCTATGTAGTACCACCGCACAGGTTGTAAGTTGAACAAGAGAAATTTCAAGATAAAATTTTATTTTTTACAACACCGGAGGGTTATGCAATGACTGAATAAACGCATCTAATAAATTGAAAATCAATTATCGATTGTTGAAACAAATTTGTAGCGTCACGTATGGTATACTATGTTTTTGTTGGGATGTAACTACGGTGAGCATGCATTGTTTACAATTTGGGAGTGTATGACGAGACGGTAGAAGTTTGTTACTCGCGAGTTTGTAAACAAGTGTGATCGTTAATTAAAACAACATCATTTTATCATTATACTTAGAAAAAAGATTAAATTATCGTAAATTTTATTTTATCAACTAATATTTTGTGTTCCGAAAAGGTTAAAGTACAATTTGGACATCGAAAAATATACAAAACACTGCTTGCGTGCAATTGTAACTAGCTATTGATGTCAATGGTCTGGTTTGGTAGTGTTTGTTGTAATCAAATTCAGGGAAATACATCAAAGTGATTGTAAGCAATTATGTATTATTTTATTTATTTTCATTGTACATGTACGTACAGCTTAAATCTACACATAAAGTAGATCAGTCTAGCGGGTATTATCACTCGGACTCCGAGAACAAAAGCTTGTCTCGATAAAGTAAACTTTTCCGATGACTGCCAGAAATTTCATCATTGATTTAGGAGTGCAAACACGTGAATACCATAGTGTTCTCGATCCAAATATTTACAGAATAGAAATCGTTTTCACATTTGCTCCAATCGAGTCATGCATGTAGGTATCAAAAGTCCATCATACAAAAATTTTTATAAAAGTTGAACTTCTTGAAATCCTAAAAAATATTTGTAACAAAAACCGAAAGTTAAAAATAACAAAAAATTAAGTGACGCAAACGTATTTGTGAAAGGAATAACTTTTGATGCAAGTGCAGTGATAGGCACCTGAGCGATGACAGCCTTCTTTTGGGAAGATCAACCGTGAGGCCATAGTCGTCGACGTCGCCAGCGGATCTCCGGCGGCCTCGGTCAGCCAATAACTCGATGGTTGTCCAGAAGGAACCTTCTGAGGAGGTCGACGGCGTCCGTAGCATGCTGTACAGGTGCATGTAGTTCCTTGCGCGACTAAAGGTGCAATGACTGCCGCCGCCATTATCGTCGTCGATGAGCCACGAGCCGCGAACCACCCCATCCCCAGCCCGCCCCACGTTCTCACACTAACATTAATTTGACCCGACACTTTTCGTTTATTTTCCCGCGCATTCATCGTATGGCGGGCAGCACTCTGAATGCTTTCACAGTTTAATTGAAGTTAATTGCCTGGTACGTTCACTTTGTGCTTCATTTTGCTGTCAATATCTTTGGACGTGTAGCTTGATTAATGCTGATTTTAATTGGAAATCTGATGATAGTCGCAATTGTAACTGCAAAATCAATTACTTGGTACACTAAGTCGATTTTATGTGTCAACTTGTCAAACAAAATTCTAATGTGATAATTATTCTGTTTGTGTGGGTGGTTTAACTTCAAAGAAGCTTCCTAGTATTGGTCTCTACCTACTCTCAAGGGGATTACAAGCTTGAACTGCATGTAAATTATTATATGCAACGTTCAACAGGTAGGCTCGAAGGCTCCCGAGTCCCCGTGTGACCTGGATGGCGCGAACGTCGTGACCGGGTCGGCTGATGCTTTCGCTGGCCTTCAGAATCGCGAAAATAATTATATAGGTATGTAATTCCGACGACCCATTCGTAGATAGACCTTCGTACTTTAAAAAAATTGGGTCAAGGCATATTAACTGTATTTGAAATGTTTATTATAAAATGTATCAACTGCAACGTTTTTATTTTAAAGTTTGAGACACTAGTTCCAAATAGTTTATTCGTCGAATAAACTGTCAGTTTTTGGTAGTTTATGTCCTTGCACTGTGATTGCTTTGTCTAGACAGCTTCGATGACACACTCTATGTCCTTACATTGTGGTAAAGTATGCATTCGACGCTTCTGAAATAGCAGTGTAACCAGAACTTAGTAGTCTACAGTTATTCCTGAAATAACTTTTTTTGAGCATCTAAAACAAGTCACATACACTCTAGACAGAGTTGTAGTATCAAAAGTTTAAGAAAAGATTATGAATTTCTTTACTACAAATACAACCGTAGTAAACAATTTGATAGACAATAAAAGACTACCCCGGAACCTATTGATTGATGAACATTATACTATTTATTTCAAAGTGTAGCGTTCTATCAATGACGTTGAACGTTATTTGGTCCATCAACAGCGGCTCCATTGTCAAAATGAAGCGATAACAGAGGTCAAGCACGTGCCAGCGTGTTGACGTTTAAAACGAGCACAACAAGACAAAAACAATGATTAGACTAGTGTGACGACATCGTAGCCTAGTAATGGAGCTTCAATGGTTATCATGAATGCGGATATTTATGAAAAATAGGGTTAGGTCAGGTTAACAGGAACGTAGACGGTTGTCCATAATTAAGAACAAATGTAGTGCTCTTTTTTATGAAGTTTAACGGTATTATTAAAAATATATTTATGTTCACTTCAGTCTCAAAGTGTTTTAGAAAAACTTCATCCTTTTAGGTCCTATGGTTTTTATGTGCAGTGATTTGATTAGTCAGTCTCTACCGACGAGGGTGTAGTTTGAGAAATACTCCCGAGTTGGACGTTTTACAGGTCCGTTATTTGATAGCGTCAGTAGTTATAGAAGCGAGTTCACACACGATACAGTATTCCGGATAGCGAACGGGATAGCGATGGATCCGTTAAAAAACCGGGCAAGGACGTGTCGGGCGTCGGGCCACGCATAATGTAGGGTTCCGTCTTGGCTACGTAGTGGGAAAACACCAAAAAAAAAATTTTGTTCCAGCACTTTGTTAGCATTGTTAATATGTTTATACATACCAAATTACAGCTTTCTAGCACTAAGCGTTTAGGCGCTAGACCGCGGACAGACGGACAGACAGACGGACATGGCGAAACTATAAGGGTTCCTTGTAGTTTACTACGTAACCCTATAAAGGATCCTGTAAACACGGACGTTCTATGTGTACGCGCTCCTTTAGTCAACTATCAATAATGTGAGACTGATTAAACAGATATAGAAATATGTAATAAGTCATACAGTGGCGTGATTTCGTTACGATTGTTTCTATGCACCATGTCCAGGGTCAAATTCTGAACTTTTTGCTTTCTTGACGACTTATATCAAATAGATATAGTTTATCAGCTGAACTTATTATGATGACCAAGACCTGAATATGTTTAAAGTTTTAAGAATAATATCTATTCAAAACAAACTACATTTAAAAATCAAATCAGGCAGAATGTTAAGATAAACTTCTATAGATTAGACATAGGTTGCATTATTGTGGTAATATTTTCTACAGATCAAGTGTTCACTTACGCATATTCTATGACTTTATTCTGCCACCATCGAGGTAGGTCAGCGGGCAGCGTAAATCTTTTCTGTTTCTTTCGCCCACTCTCTCCTTCCATTCCTACATCTTCACCTTCCACCTAATATGAGTAAAGATAAGTAAAGTTATATGTATACAAATATTTTTAGATGGCTCACACAACGCCATCTAGTCACAAACTAAGCGACTAAGGTTGTACTATGGGTACTAGATTGCTAATACATAAATACATTTTTTAAAGTTTGTAACTAAATACACATTATACACAGAAAACACCCGGTAAACAGATATGTTCGTTTATGCACACAAATGTTTTCCTTGCGCAGGATTCGAACCCTCGAGATAAAGTAACTATTGCTAAGCATAGGCAAGACATAATACACTTCATTTACATGCTTACATTTAATTTTACTCTTTTATCCTTTTCTGCACCAGATTTTTCGTCTTTATTGTCGTCCCCCATGGTTACTTCAAATTTTTTCTCGTTTCAAGATATATTTTACACTTTAAATTTTTGTAGGTATTTCAAATTAGTTCAAATTCACAATTAATTTAGAATTTTGAAATAACTGAAATTTTGAAGAAAAAGCCGAATAAGTTCTAAAACATTTTTATCAAAAAATTTATGGGCCTTGCTTCGATCATCGATCGAAGTGGATCGAAGAGGCCTTTGAATCGTAGAGAAAAACAATAGTGAATGGAGCTTCTGACAATTATGTAAAAAAATGTTTCTTTTTTAATGATAGATAAAATCAACGACTAAAACGGCCAGTTCTATAATCGAATGAGAAGGTATACCTCCTACTTCAAATGTAACCTCTTTGATTGTGCATTTCGTGAATAGCGAATACAAACAACGCGAGAGAGCAAGCAGTGATAGACGAATCTATTCTTTTGACTTACAATATCAATAGGTCACATCTTAGTTATACAGATTTTAAACTGAGATTATTGTTAGTTGAGCGTTGAGCGTAGCATAGAACACTTCAACTTATGAGTTTTAATAGAAGAGGTGTTACTTTACGGCTTAAATCTATTTTGTATATATTTTTTATTTTTAAACCACAAAGTTGACAAACAAGCATACGGCCCGCCTGATGGTAAGCATCACCGTAGCATATAGACGCTTGCAATCACTCATGCGTTGACTGCCAACCCTCCCAATCCCAACCCCCCCAAGTGGAGCTCTCTGTGTGTGTGTTTATTAAAATTTAAAGGTGGGAAAATAAATGATTCATATATTTCACAAATCAACATTTATTATTTTTGTAAGATTTTTATCGTTATTAAGTTCGTAAGTGGGCGTGGAGACTTGCTCGTTTTCCTTTTCAAGCCATTGTTGACGTATATTTTCATCAACAGGACCCCAATCGCTGGACGGCTGACAACTGTTGCGTATACGCTGAAAAAGGAAAGAAAATAATAATATTGTTGGAAAACAAGGTATTGATGAATTGATCCAGTAGTTGAATTTTTGTTTGTGTGTTTAGTTTGCTTGCTCTCGACCGTGCGTAGTTGTATCCAAAATATACAGGGTTATTTTTGGACACTCCGCCAAAAATAGATATGATTTAAGGAAAGTAATAAAAAAATATTTGGTGAAAAAAAATTTTTTAAAAGTTTTAAAATCCACATTTTACAGTCACTTTTTTAAATCTTACATTTCTAGGAACGGTCGGTCACCCTCGCGCCATTCAACGACGGCGCGTTGTCATTGGTTGAAAGGATGATAATCAGCTACGCATGCGCGTAGTGCTATGCTGCGAGACGGCCGCACGCGCGGTGACCATCATTTTAATTTGTGTTCATAAAATTTTGAAAAAAGTAAGTCGTTGAATTAGGTATACAATCTATTTTTATTTCATAAATTCATTGTACTGCTGCTACAGAATCACCTAAAAAAATTTGGCGGGGCGTCCAAAAATAACCCTGTATAACTGTCGGCCGACTGTCAGCTGTGTTGCGTTTCGTTATGCGCAAACAATATAATATGTGACATGAAAACAGTTAACACCAAACTAATTGGTCAATAACTGGTGGTGATTTTTTTTATGGCAGCGGAGAACAAACGAGTTGGGTACGTAATCATCGCTGCCCATGGACATCCTCGACATGATCCACTTTCACACATCCACTTATGAAACTATCAAGAAGTTTTAAAATTACGCTGTAATAAAGATTTTTTTGGTAATTTTATAAGAAATGCAGTATGAAAGTAAAATATTGAAATGATTAGTTCACCTGCAGACACGGCCCTTTAGTACAGTAGAGCACTTTCCCAGCGTGAATGGGAATTAAGATGACTGATGCGAACGCAACGCACCAACCGGACAGCCCGGACGCTTCCCGTAAACAGTATATTGTGATTATCTGTAATGAAAAGGATTATTGTGAATGTTTAGATACTAATAATTCATTTTTTATTTGTTTGTCATATATGCCTTTTTTTTCTCAAAAAATATATAAAGAACTGTACACGATCGCGTCCGTGTGGACTAATTGGAGCGTATTGGTCGTTATGAGCCTTTCTTACAGTTAAAAACAATTTTAATCGATCATTGTTACGATTGTTAGGTACTCTTCACCGACTACACTAGCGCTAACGAAATATAAAATTTAATGATATTGGATTGGATCCTACACTAACCAAATGATCAGTAAAATATAAAGTTGTAAGAGTACGAATTAGAATGCCATTCATTTAATATTGAAATTAAGTTAAATTTTCGTTAACTGAAATCGCAATATTATAACATTGTCCACTCAGCATTTGTCGGGGCACCAGAGCAGTAAGTCATAGATTTTCCTTAATTCATTTTGAATTTATTTGACGCTTCTCCAAGGAAAAATTTACTTTTAGTGATAGAGTGCTGAGTCAGCATTGCTGACCTCCATTTCATGATTACTAGTTTACATCGATATTTGTCGTTTGCGCAGGTTTTTAATTTCATAAAATATCATACTTACCACAAGTATAACAGGTAAGACGTATTTCCACATGATGATCCAAACTTTATTCAAAGGCTTTCCTGTCATGAACATGATGTCACGGCCGAGCCGGTCCGGTCCATATGTGTATACAGCGGCTATCAGTTCCATGAGGCAAACGATCGGGACACAGGCTATGGCTACGTGGGAATCCAGTAACGTCAGGATGTGGAGACCACCCTGTATATATATTATTTAAATTAGTAGGCGATTAATTTTTAATGAGTAAATAACGCTTAGATCGCGTTTACAACATTTAATTTTGAAGTACCCATTTATTAAAGAAACCAATAGCTTAGGCTGACATCAGACGGACTGCATCGCAGCGACCGCGCGCGGTCGATATATTTAACTGCATGCAGTTGTATGTTCGACTTCGTGCACTCATGATATCAACTGCACGCGGTCGGCTTCAGTCGAGTGAAGTCTGATATCAACTGCACGCGGTCGGCTGCAGTCGAGTGAAGTCAATATCAACTACATGCAGTCGTGCCTTCAACTTCCCGGTTGGTTATAGTTGAAGGCACGACTGCAGCTGACCGCGTGCAGTTGATATCATGACTGCACGAAGTCGAACGTACAACTGCATGCAGTTAAATATGTTGACCGCGCGCGGTCGCTGCGAAGCAGTCCGTCTGATGTCAGCCTTACAATAATTTATTTTCCATTTAATAAACAAAGTTCCCGGGAAAACAATGATGTCTAAAACAAACTATCTTAAATCTGTCTTCTGTCTCAAAGTTTCTCCATACTAATTTGAACTTCACCTTTTGCGTTTTATGAGTGATTTTTCCTGCTATGTCTATCACTGAGTTTGTCTCCATAAAAATATTACTAAATTGCAACACAATCAAAATATTATGTGTTATACAAAAAACGTTACGTTTTACAAACGTAATTTTGTTTTGTCAAATAAAACTAAACTCTTATCTTAAAATAGTTTGTAAGCAGAGTGATAGAGTGGGTGTTACAATCTGATTACATTTTCAATTAGATTGGCGTGTTATTTTTACACGGGAATGCACGTGCAATTTCTAAGTACTAACAGTCACGAAATCGCAATTTGCATATTACTAGAAACTGGTTTTATAGGTTAAATATATATTTATTATGTATAATACGAGGCCAACGTCCTGATTCAGTTAGGTCGGCGGTAATCAGGTCAAAAGCCTTTGATAAAATAAATAGTGACAATCGAATTTAAGTGAAAGGCCATATAGTGATATACATAGACATACGGTAGACTTTTGTAGATTATTAGTGTCGCATCGCATCAGACAGAAAGATATCGGTTTTAAATATTTATTTGTCTGATTATAAGGCTGTACGACTCTACGTCATCACACGTTAGAACACTTTAGGTTTATAATTTAATTCTAGCCCTACTAAATATCAATTTGCATATGAGCAGTATCAAAAAACTGCGTCAAAATTGGACCAAAGACACGTCAAATTTATGACACCACACTTTTGAATCGGGTGTTACAAAGTTTTGCTTATACTTTGAAGAAAATGTCACACAATATTAATGAAACAAATACTTAAATAAACTGTGACACACATCCATGGATGCACACATCGGATACCATAATCTGCGATATATCTATGATTGCGTTCCATTTCCAAAAAGCACCATAACGTGTATTATCTATAAGATTGTCGATTTCCATATACGTAGACCTCGAGGGAACACGACAAGTCGGTGGCCTTTTCTATTCCCGCTCAAGTCGTAATATAAATAAAGACATGAATATAAACAGGAACACATTTGTATTTAACATTGATAAAACAAGTAGATAATTTTGAAGGATTCCTTCTGAAATTACTACTTGTTGATTTTGATTAAATGATCATTATTGATTACATTATGTTGTGACTTTGACATAAATAGAATATCTATTTACTAATAAATAAATCCATTTTAATAATACTTTCTAAATAGAAGCCGGCGAATATTACTCGCAGGCTTATTATCACTCTAGTCAACCCATCGTGATTGCGATAAATTTAAAATTACAGCTGTCAAAGTGCCGTTTAAATTCTGTTGCATTCCGCAAAAGCCTGTCGCGCAATATCATTTATCATTTCATTTATTCATGTCTCTTATGACACACAAACAGACAAATTGACAATAAAAAAATGCAGTAGGAAGATGTAATATAGCAAAATTGCTTTCGTTGTTATATCATGGATGTACTACTGTATTTTTACCGTAAAACTACGTACCCTGACTGATAAACTATCCGTAACAAATGATGGGTTGTTTAGGAGATGGCGAATAAACAGAAAAGCAGACTCTTAAAATATAAAACAATTGGAAATAGGGTCTCACATCATAGAACATCTTCTCGTGTGTTGTTCGAGTACGAAGTAGAAGTATTAGAACGAATAAATCAAATAATTTATAATTCCGCACTGAAAGTTCCGCGAAGTACTACAAAAACCACTTTTAAATCATTATTATTTATTGCTTATAAGTACTCGTACGACTGCGATCGCTTTGGCTAGTCATAGGAATTATTCATATCTGAAACTTTATAAATAATGTTAGTTACCTCAGTATTGCAGATGATTGAAAGGCTAAAGAGCACTAAACACGTAAGGAGCGTGATCAGCCGTCTTCGTGATCGCAATGTAGGAAATTCGTCCAATAAACCGGCTATTATCGCTTCAATGGTGACAAACTGAAATACATAGCAAATTTTATTGCGATATATGCAAATTCGAACCATTACGACTTAACTCAAAGATTTGCTATCAACATGAGTTGTTGAATAAAATAATGTTTGGAAGCAGTTGATCACGCCTGTAAGGCCAGGATATGCTAAACGCGAACTTCATTTTCTGGTGATGGGATTCCCACAGGAGAATCGCGCACTGGATAGTCAGGTTAGAATAAGGTAAGTAGATCGGAAAGCGTATGCCTACGCATTTCCAGGAGTAAAAAAAGGTGAGTAAGTCTGATCAACTAATGATGCCAGTTTTTGCCAATGCATACGCTAGAACAAAATACGTGAATGCGCTGGTGACGTCAAGACCGAAATCTGCAAAAAAAAAACTAATTACAAAAAGTAATGCATTAAAGAGAGAAAAGTATTAACATCACAGAGTCTCCGTTAATGCATTTGATAACTTTTTAAGTTTAGCTTTAAGAACTTTATTCCCATAAAACATTGATTGCTAGTGGTACTTGGAACAGACAAGGGAAGCTGACATTAATTACATCATTCGCAATGTTCAACGATATTAACTTACCATTGAATCAATTCCAAGGAAAAATAGCATGACAAAAAATGTGATAGCCCAGAAGTTAGGTGCTGGCATCAGGCTGACGGCAGCGGGATAAGTAATAAAAGCTAGTCCTGGTCCAGCGGTGGCTACTTGACCCACTGGTACCCCAGAACGTTCTGCTGCAAACCCGAGTACGGAGAACACTACGAAACCCGCCCAAATACTCGTACCACTGTTTACTAGCGGTATTATTATTGATGACCTAAAATAAATTATATTTTAATAATTAGAATAATGAAACACATAAATTATATTTATAAAAAAAAAATTATTAATTAAAAAAACTCTAACCTTAAGTTATTGTAATGAAATTTGTTGAAACTGGCCATGCTGATTAGACCTCCCCAGCCCGGCCCAAGAGAAAAAAAAATTTGGGTAGCTGCATCGGCCCATACCTAAAAATGTTATTGTAATACTTTTTATTTAGGTAGAGAAAGACCGAAGAAGGGATATATGTAGGTATAATGTGTGTCAAAAAGCTATACGTAGATAAAATGCAAGTGTGGACGTGAGGGCTGATTATGAACTAAAATTTATGGGTATGATAGGAGAGAAGTATGGTATGTATAATAAGAGAGAGAGCAAGCAAGTGAATAAATTACAATACATAAAAGTATAATTACTTTTGGTTTAGCCAACTGCTGCCAATCCGGCAGTATATAAAAAGAAATGCCCTTCCAAGCTCCAGGTAGAGTTACACCTCGTATTAATAATACGAAGAGAACCACATATGGGAAGAGGACAGTGAAGTATACAATCTGTGGAGCAAAAAATGGTATCACAATAGGTGAGAATTTGGCTTGCTATTTAACAATTTTGATAAAATTAGACTTGATTTTGTTGACAAAAATTGTGTTCCTACGGTGAGTAAGGCCACCAGAGCTCCACTTTTTACAGGGTCGGTAACGCGCGAGTGATACCTCTGGTTTGCTAGCGTCCATAGGCTTCGGGGACTGCTATACGGGCCGTATGCTTGTTTGCCTTGGTAGTAAAAAAAACTAACCTTTCCGACGCTCTTAACACCATTACAAATGCAGAGGTATACAATGAGCCAGCAGATCACATTGCACCAAAACACAGGCCAAACCAATCCCCCGATTTGTGTAATGCTGGGTGACATATGTAGCAGCCGAATACTGAGAAATAATAATTTTGTTCATTCCATTATTTATAATCATGTACATAAATTAGGATCCAGATATCAATGTTAAGCTATTACAAATTTTGATATGCCTGATGAAGTAAAGAAGAGAATTTTAAAATCTTTTTTTTTTCATAAACGAAATTCTATTAATAACTTACTGAAAGAATTCGTCCTCTGGTGTAGTAATTGTACTATTAGAAAAGAAACTTGCATTTCCAGTAATCTAAAAATAATAAGAAATTAATTTTAGTGATTAAAACATTCTCAATATTATTTTATTTTACAAGTATAATTTCTTCAAGGATAGTAAAGACCAAGCGGGATAAAATCTACATGCCTGGCAAAAAAGGTAAAAGCTAAGTACATACCTCAATGCATTTTTCCGTATTCCAAGAATTACCACAACTTTGCCATGGCAATGGCACGGAAAATGAATGGTATATGTAGAGTACTGGATATGACATGACAGAAGCGAAATATGTTATGGCTATCACATTTATTACAACGGCAGCGTAGCCGGCACCTATAACGAAAAAAAAGTAAAAAGTTACATCAAACAATAATTTTCTCAGCGTTTAATATTGTGAGTACACATCCGCTCGTCCAATTATTGTTCGAAGGCAGTGTACACTATTCCTAAAGCATAACATAGGCATTGTGTCATATCTGCCTATGAGGTAATTTAACCAAATTCAATATTAAACTGATTCCACAATTTTCGTGATCGAAAACCATTTAGGCTAGGTCTAGTTATATCTGTTACATGGCTGGGTATTTCTATCACAATGTAGGTAACATTTTCGGTCTATTGAACATAAGCCCGTGGGAGTCGACGCAAATGTTTGTTTTGCGGCGTTTTATGGTTTCTTTCATACATTTTGGGACTTGTTCCTTTATACGTAACTACTTTAATATCTGTTTGTTTATCGCAAATTGTTTTATAGCACCATGTAATGTAGAATCTATTTTGTACTAGTCCAAATGTCACGCATGTTTGAAAATATAATACTCTTTTTCTTTTGCTTGCGCGTGCTTTCCGCAATTGGCTATCAGATGATCTCTCAGTGTTGTCTGGCCACCTCACGGTCAATTAAGTTCTCTATCGATTCTCAGTTAACTATACAGACGACAGCTAAAAGTTCGTATGTCGTCTGTCGTAATACACACCATTACGATAAATAACAAATGTACTTACCCTTGAATAAGGGATTTATATTGAATACAGAAATGCATCCTGCACTGGAAAATTGTCCCAAAGTGGTCTCCAAATAAACCAGAGGAATTCCACAGACAAATAATGTTAAAAAGTAAGGTATCAGAAAGGCACCTGAAAGTTTGAACAGGTTTTAATATAATCAAACATAAAAAAAACATCTCTCTAAATGTGTAACTAATAAAATTCGCCCGTGCGTCGTCGTCGTCGTATGGAAATTATGGTTCGAAAGCACTATCATCTAACCTAAGAAAACTTAATTGAAGACTTACCTCCACCATTCCTATAGCACAGATATGGAAATCTCCATAAGTTTCCGATACCGACCGCATAACCAAGACATGATAGAAGGTACTCCCGTTGGTTAGCCCACTGCTCGTGTGGACCCGCCATTCAAAATAAACTAATTCAATTGGCTCTCTCTCTCAACGAGAAACGATAATTGAGGATATAGCCATTGAGGATAAGAATCCTGACCTCTAAATAAACATAATGGGATAATTCCTAAAATGTATATAGGGAAACCTTTTATTAGCCTTTATACAAGGCAAGGCAACATGTACTTTTTGTAATGATTTTAAGTGACTATGTTGGTTTTTCTAAAATAAATAAAAGTTACACAGAAACATATTACATTATATTGGAATCTAGAATATAGAGAAAAATAACATCACATAATACCAACATTGATAACATTGGGAGTTTTTATGGCTCATTTACATAAGGTATAAAATGTCAGATTTAGATAATTTATCTACCAGGTTATCTGTACTTAACCCCAACGACAAGCCACTGTGAAACCTGACTTTATCAGATTTAGTTTTTCTACAAAATGCCATAAACTTTTTGGAAAATAATGAAATTGTATCAATAAATATGCACATAGATTTATATTCATTTATAAACAATAAAATAAATCCTGAAAAATGAAGAAATCCTCAAACTGGATGTAAAGTGTCGATGCCAAAACCGAAATGGCATGTCAAATTGTCAGGGGGCAATTGTCTTGATGATGGTCCGGTGTCTGCTTCTGGTTTTCCTTTTGCTACTTTAACTGGAGTCTGGCTGTATTGCAATACCTATAAAACAACATTTTAAGGCTAAAACTATAAACAACAGACTATCGCTACGTCGTAGAATGACGAACGGTGGCAAAAAACTGCCTTCCGTTAATCCGGAGTAGAGAAGTGAGACGTAGTATGCTATGCTCTAACAATCCTTCGATGGAAGACTTGTGTCATCATTATTTTGTGTCCTAGCAGCGGGATGGTGACAAAGTAATTTGTAACATTTTCCCTATTGTGCTCAAAGGCGAAATTATACTCACCCCAAGCTATATCAGGTTTTACTATGGTTCTCCTCACGTTAGTACTCACGTTAGTAGACTTTTGGTATCACTAAAAACTAAGTAAATGAGGTCTCTCCAAACTTTACAACCTGTAGCACTCTCAGATGAATTAATTTATGTATAAATAAACCAGATATAATGTAAAATGAAAACTCATGTGTAATACTTAATCGGGCAGAATGACTTCATTGTTTTTGTTATTTTTGATACTGAATTTATGGTGGATAATATTTACTTATCGGTTAAAAAATAACTTTACCGAAAGGTCTCCATCGCCCCAGTGTATAGCTTCATCAGTGTCTAGTGTGTCGTCCCAGTGGAAATGCTGCGATGGTTGACTCCAATCGGGACGTTTCAAAGCACACTTTATAGTGGCTAGGATAACTCTTTGCTCTCCAGGTGGTACATAAGCGTGAACACTTTTCTTGTCTACTTTACCCTGTTTCGTTGCCATTACCTGAACAAATAATAACTTAATGATATTCTATACTACATGCATATTTATGTATTTTATTATCGGTGTCCAAAAAATAATTTCTTTAAATGCCAAAATTATTAAATCTCGAAACCTAAGAAAGCTGAACGCTGAAGCTGAAGCTATTTTGTAATAAAAACAGCATCGCCCAAGGGTTCATCTCCACGAGCGAGAGAATCGAGACGTGTCCGAATAAAAATCGCCGTGTGGAGACACGTTCTAAGACAATGTATAGAGTTAGGTGACACGGCGCCGGCGCGGTGTTATTATCGTCGCGATTCTCTCGATCGTGGAGATGGTTTCTGAGGCTTTTTGAAATTTCAGCTTTGTCAGACGCCAAAGAAAGTAGCCGTAAGAAGCAGAATTTATGTTTCAATTAAATTTTATTACTAAAGACTTAAATTCAGCAAGTATTGACGACTGCGTAGAACTACTGTTTATTTATCACCTAATTTATAGAGAAAAATAGTGCATCAGTACGAAAGTTACCACAGTATAAACCAATCTGAGGGTGATGACAGTGCGAAAAGTGTTCCTCAGAGCAACGAGGTCAGGGCAAAAGATCTTGACAGTAGGTTCCTGGAAGTTCATCACTTTGTTCCATTGGACTCTATTGCTCTCAAAGGTAGTATAGTGTACAATTTCACGGGAACTTTTTGAAATCAAACGATTGTAGATATCAGAATCATGCGACGCCTCCTCAAGATCTGTTAAGTTTAACGATATTTAAAAAAAGACTGATTGCTTTTCCAATTGCTTCATAGGTAAGGCAACGGATCCAAGACTGTTGCTTTGTTTATTAATAATAAGTAAGTAATGGGGGTTATTATATCAGTCAAGGTTTAACTAAAAGTTTTTTGATCACTTTCGCACTACATTTAATTCTTCTCAAAAATGATATTGACAAAATAGGTTTTAGTTAATCCTTAGTTTATCATTTATAATAATAAAGGGGTTGGACTCGTGGATGTTACATCGGCAGTGGTGATTGCCAATTATTTAGCAATCGTCCTCTAAGTTAATAGTAAAAAGTAATCAACCTACTCCAATCGATTTATTGTATTAAGGTGTTTTTATTGAATTATTAGTACCTTTGGTATTAACAACGGATGATATTTTTTCTATATCCGATTCGTAATCCTCAGGTGGAGGTAACATTTCTGTAAGGGATTCATGATTTCGAAACATAAGAAATGATCTTCGAGTAGAATCTAACAATGGTAGCTCTAATTCAACGTGGAACGCAGTAGTCGCACCCTATGGATTAATAAATACATTATGAGAAAGGAAAGTAGTTGAAGTGACTTCTGAAGCTTATTGTCATTTAGTAACTATATGTATAAATGGGGCACAAACGTAAAAGATTATAACTCAGCTTACAATATAAACTCAGAGAGCAAATACTGATTTTCAGTAATTCAGAATGCATATCAAACAAAAAAACATATGCTGCTGACTAGTGAAAAGAGACACAGGCGAATGAAGAAGGTGACCAGTTTGGTGCACTTGAGTCAATTTCAATGGTTGCGTGATTGACTCCCACATCATGTAAAGTTACATAAACATAATAATAGTCTAGTATATTTCTCTGTAAGATTGTATCAACAAAGAAATGTTGATGTTTATTAGTTGTTAACCCATAAGCACATTCAGCTTAATTAATTTTGAGACTAATTTGGCACTGATCATTTTATCTTTGCCTTATTAAGGTCGTTATAAAACAGTGGGATAATACAGGCTGATACTAACGTCAAATGTGTATGTTAATGAATATATTTAGCACCTTCTCAGGTTTTGGTGGTGGAGGCACAGATATTACTCTGAAAACAGTGAAGTTGAAATAAGCGGAACGCAAGTCGTCTGGATGTGGTTCAAATTGTTCCGTTGTTCTGTCTGTTGCAAGAATTTCACGATTATCCAGCCATTTAAGAAACGGTAATCTCATTAATGTTGTACGAGCGTATCCTGAACATACCTAAAATTAAAATAAAAGCGTCGGCGATTGTTCATAATCTATATACAACTTTGTTAAATACATAAGCTATTTCCAGGAATAACACATTAAAACTTCGCTAATTCGCCAACCTGAAGTTAATCTTTTTTGTCTTAATAATAATAATAAATTCTATACAACGCCATCTATGTACGACGCACAGTACTGGTACAATGGTAATTTATACCGAGCATGGATTTCCAGCAAGCTGCAATGCTGTGAGGTTTATTAAACCCTCTATCGCGTCTAATACCGGTTCCAGTTGATAGATGTCGTTGTCAGCTAAATCTAGTACAGTCAACTTGTATGATAGACGCGAAAGAACAGCTATGCTATCTGAAAAATAAATAATTACCTATTTATAATACTAAAAAATCAACTTGAAAAAAAATTGAGACCTCTTGAGAAAATCAGACTAGGAGTTATTTCAGACAGACAGACAGAGATGTTCTATCAGATAATTAAAATTAGCCAAAATGAGAAGATACTAACCATCACAGATAAAATTTCGTGCTAAACCTAAATACAATAAATCAAGTGGGAAATGTTCAATAAAAGATTCCAAATCTTTGATACGATTAGCTTGTAACTCCAATATTCTTATGCCAGGAGGAAAACAATCTTCAATCGCAGTGTCAATATAATTTCCACATAAACTAAGTGTAACAAGTTTTTTAAATTCTGCTAATCCAATATCTAGATCCGTAATCTAAAACATATTATATTTGTTAGAAATTATTTCATTTATTTAATACGTGGCTGTCTCCAAAAATCTGACCTTTGCATCATTAAGCCTCAAAACGGAGACAGTTTTCAAATCTTTTCTCAAAACCTCTCGATCGTGCAAAACAACAGCTCTCTTAATTAATTTAACCAGATCGTCAGTTAAATTATTATCACATTCAAAACAAATTTTTCCTTCTTCATTAGAAAATTTTTCATTATCCCATAAAGTTATAGGTAATATTAATTCCCATTGATCGTCGAGAGTAACTCCTGTGTCGTCACTTAGGAATCCATTCAAAATGCTATTCTTTATTTTATTCTGGAAAGCTTCGGACAATGTTATTTTCGGAATATCTTCTTTCGTACATAAGCGTCGGTGATGACGACCCGCTAGCTCCAGAAGGGTCCAATCTATGCCTGATTCTATGCGCTCCTGGTACCCTTAAAATTAAATAATCAATGCAACACAACCATAATATATCTTGATTATGATGCAATTCATTTGTGTGTAGATATCCTAAGAGAAAACTTTCGACAACACCTGATTTTTTTTTGTCTACATTAAAAAGAGAATCTCTTTAGTTCACCATAAAACGGCTTGGATGGTGCGTTGATCAATTATATGGACATATGAGCAAAACTACTTTTCTTTTTATAATGTCCTGAATCATGTTGTGATAAAAGCCAATTTGAAACTTACCTTCAATAGCATCAGTAGGAATATTGAGAAGACTTGATTCACTAATTGGTGGACGTGCTGCTACAGGTGGAGATTTCTTAACAACTTCTTTAGGTGGCATAATTTTTTATTGTGTTTTTCAAAACAAACTCATTTCATAATAAATAACAATAAAATCTATTTTTGACTTTGCGTGTCAGATTTATTTTTTTAGGTAAATAAATAAATGTCTGTAACGTAGCGTATGTAAATAAAACATTTATTACAGTGAGAATCAATTGGTAGGTATGTATTTTCAATACAAACAATGAATTTGTATTAAATTTCCTTCAGAAGAGAAAACAACACTTTGCCCATGAAATTACAAACATTTTCATTTAGTTGTCGATAAAACAGTGTCAACGAGCAAAGCTCATATATGACAACAGATGTCGCTAGAACACCATAGCGTATGCGAGGTTTTATGCTAAATAGCTACTGGCCATGTGCTTTTTGCTATTAATGAAGTTGTTTGAAGTTTATTCGCGAGTCGCGACTGAGTTACCAAAGTGCACGTCACTTTGAAAACCTGATACACAATATTTTATCGGAATGATCATGAGAATTATCTCACTTGCAGGTGGAACTCGCGTAAGCGCGTCGTACGCTCGCCGCTCAATTATGAGACGAGTAAAATATCGCGCGTTATAATTTAAGGTTAAAAATAAATGTAATCGCTGTCGGTGTTAGCCAGTGACATTGACATGGTGAAGAAAGTGCGCGGGAATTTTAATTTTCTTTATAAGTTTTTCGCGTCGTGTATAACAAGAACAGTGTAGATTGGTGCTTGGTTAAGCCTAAAGTGTTGTTTGTTTTGCGAAGTAGCCGTGGTGAAAGTAAACCCGGTAATGCGGGTGTGTTGTGTCTCTGACGTTGCCAATACGCTTAATATTTACACATGCCCTTGTTGGCAATACACCATACTATGCGTGTAATTCGACATTTTCTTCCGCTTTAAGTTATTTTGAAGAATATTTACACAGGTAAACAATATAATTTTATGTGATCAAATGGAACTTGTTTATCTTTAGTTAACACTTTACTGTTAAGTTTAATAAATATTCTCGAAACGACACTTGCGTATGTGATGCCTATTACATAGAGTGGGTTCCTTTACACTTTGTATATCCGGTCTGGTGCATCATAGTGATGAAAAGTAGGAACTGGAAATTAAATACCTAATTATTTATTGTTTAATTAAATTTTATCATAGTGATCAAAATTTGAAATAATTATAATTTTTGGGATCAAAAATGGCAATCGGCAAGGACTGATTCCTAAATGGACCCGTGATTAATGAGAACCTATCGTAAACTTGCTGTGGAGCAGGCTTATTTATTTTAACGGTTCTAATGTAAATGAATTGGGTTCAGCAAAAGTTCATGTCAGGGCCTACTATGAAACTTTAAAAACTTAGCGGTGTCCGCCCGGCCATCTAGAAATTTTAAGGGACATAGATAAATAAAGTATTTTATTAAAATTGTGTCAGTTGGTTTTAATATTATAATATTGTTCAGTAATAACCATACATTGGATTCAATTTTAGTCGAAATTTATGAGATTATGAGTTCGAAGCGATCGATAACGACATAGATAGTGCCGGTTCAAGAAGAAAACTTCTCATAATTTCAAGAAGTGTAAAATTGCATTACGTTTAGAAATATTTATTTTATCATGTGTTAGAAAAAAATGTTGTAGGTAATAAAATAGTCCATTCCAAATACAGTGTTATTGCTTGTAGGTAAAGTGATAAAAATGCGTTAAAGTTCATACACAACAGTTCCGCATTCCATTTTTGTAAGCGTGGAAATGTTAATCAAGTTATAATTTTATTTAATTATTAATATTGACCTCAATCTGGATCTTCACATATTTAGCGTTTTGTGGTGTTAGCAAAAAATAAAATTAATTTCTCAATAGTCGTTATATCTGAACGGTGTCTGGAACACTTTTGAGTCTATGGTGCACTTTGTGTAAATCTTGCTGTGATATCGATGGTACAAATTTTTGGCCAAACACAAAAACTTTAGTCTACCTGTTATGTCGAATATCCAGAAGTAAATAAATAAAAACTGACGAACAAAGTAGGTATCTACAGCTGAAATAATTATGAATTCATTACGTTATAAAAACATGTCTATGTGGTACGTATAATTGCAACTGATTGTACAGGTAATCGTACTAATATTATCGAAACTAAAAGTGGAAAATTGATAGGACACGATGAGTTTATCAGGAACATCTTAGAAGAACAGATAGAAGAAGAAGGGGAAGACCAAGAAAAGCTTACATAGACCAAGCGAAGGAAAGAGCAGGCGTCGTCGGTTCTTATGTAGAAGGGAGAGATAAAAGAACAACAACAGGCATAAGGCAAGGAAAGTAGAGACTGCTATACCGTGCTGTTACCCTGCTGGGTATGCTGGCTGGCTCTCTAGTCGATTGAGGCCGGCCGGCCGGTGTCCGCGGACTCAGTGGACCTAGTCGATTTTTGAACTGGGCCATTGAGCCCGCTGACAAATTTGGGATTTGTACAGTCAAGCAGCAAATAACTCGAATTCCTACATGGTGTTACACCCACAAGAACACGGGTCCTTTTTAGAGAAAATAATATTATAAATTTGATAATTTAATCTAAGTCACTCAATCGCCCCAAAACGAATTAATTTGAATTAAATTTAGCGTGTCTTACCTAGATATTGGAATATTTTATCGGAAAATGCAAAAGTTCTCGCAGTATAACAAATTATATGGGAAAACTACCTCTACACAACTAAAGTTTGGGACACAAGATAATCAAGTCATAAATAAAATCATATAGAACGATAGTCCCATATAATTTGTTATAGCCCGATCCGCAGCTGTTCTCTGTGTGTTCCAGACCTTAGATATATTATTAAATGATATTTTATTTTCATTGCTACAAATTATGGCCGACCATTAATAGTTTTTGTATTATTTTATTTTTTATTTCATGTTTCAGCAGTGGGACGATACGTGTGTATAGTCGCACTGCTGAAACATGAAATAAAAAAATATATGAATTTATATGAACCCCTGTTCGATCCGTTTACACTCTGATTATGTCATCAGTGGGACTGAAAACACTGACGCCGACTAATCGGCTGTTGTTACCAATTGCGGGATGCACACAATAAGAAGAATTAGTTTTAGGCGTGAATACTGTGAACTAAACTAAAATTAAAAGTAGCAATTTATTTTGTGAAATAGGCGGAAAGTTAATTATAAACTTCGTACATGATTTCTTGAAGTTACCACACATGTTACTGGGAAAACCGAATGATAATTACTATTGTTATGTTTCTACGCAAATATACTTGTAAGTAGGCATTATTATGAGAAGATAGGTACGACCATTGTGATCTAAACTAATGTTATAAAAGAGAAAAATTTTAGTTTCTGTATGTTTTGACGACCAGGCACTGGAAACCTTTTTATTTGATTAATGATTGAAACACACAGTAAATGGAAGCGGTATGGAAGCGGACTGGGAGCAGGTGCGGCATTATGTTTATGATTTTTATATAACTTGACGCGTCTGCCCCGCTCTCGTCGTCAATGCTTGGCTTTCATCATCATCGTCAGCCTTCGTCGAACCACTGCTAGTTATAAATCTCATTTCATCTTCGCGATTCTTACCTAAGGGTAGCGTAATTCTTATTGAAAATTATAAAAAAAATGCAATTTCATTGAGAGGTAAAAACGTAGTACCTACCGCATGAAGGTGCGACCATCAATTAGAACATTCAGTAATATTGTTTGATCGTACGGTCGTGCTTTTAGTTTTACGCACACATATGGAAAATTTAGGTTAGATTTCACACGTTCCGAAATTTACTTGTCATATTTTGTAAACAAATGATTATAACTAATATTATAAAGAGGAAAGATTTGTATTATTGTTTGTGTGTATGTTTGTAACGAATAAACTCAAAAACTACTAGATCGATTTTAAAAATTCTTTCACCTTTGGGAAGGTACATTATCCCCGGATAACTTATGCTATATTATATATTTTTTTTAAATGCCGGGGCGGTCTGCTAGTGAATTATATGAGTTGTCAAATCACAGCCATTGTAATATTGACAATGCAGTTTAAATGGGTATCAAAGAGTTTGAAGAATAGAAAACGATAAAAGACTTTTATGTTAAAATCGCCTAAAAGGATTTGATGTTTGTTTCTTGATGAATATAATGTGTGAAACACATAGAGCACGGAGCACACGAACGAAGCGGGTCGGATGCGGAAAGGGGCGTGTTAATTTATATGAATCCGTGCGCGAACCGCAGAAGCGCACCCGATTCGTACCCGACTCGCAATTATCTTCTGTGTGTAGTTGTTGCCGACATTTTAACCATACACGATTGATTTCATATTCGTTCACAATTTAATTTTAGATGACACAATTATGTATGCGTTTGGATTTCATCCAAATAATAGTGCCGTAGTTATTACTAGAGAAAATGTTGCAAGGTTTATTTTTTGGATGAAATTAAAATGAAACGCAAGTTTGAAATTAGTTCGGTAGAATGACTCTTAAACTAATTACAATTAAATTCGCTAAGCGTGATGGTCATTTTCGAAGTGCCATAGCTTGTCTCATATGGAGTCAATAGAGCAGCCATTATGCTGACATTGTAGGTAATTTAATGTCATGTACAGTCAACAAAGGAGTTGACTGACCCCCCTCTGTATATATGATTAAAGATTTCTAAATATTGCGTGAAGGGATTTACTTGAAAATTTGTAATTACATAGTACAATATGAATACTATTGATAAATAAAATTTCAAGTAAATCCCTTCACGCAATATTTAGAAATCTTTAATCATATTTTCAGAGGGGGGTCAGTCAACTCCTTTGTTGACTGTACTAAACATCGCCATCGTTTGCAAAAAAATCATACTTTCAGAACTTTTGGCCAAGGAGAGCAAATGAAATGAAATGAAATCGTTTATTTCAGAAATTAGACCTTCACAGACACTTTTTCTTGTCATTTACAACTTGTTTATGTAAAGAAAATAAACTACGTTATATACTACCACCATTTCGGACACAAGCAAAATGGCAACCGGTAAAAAGAAATGGCGAAAGAAAACCGGTTACGGTTTTTTTTTCCACTCATTAGTTACAATGTAGGTATAAGTACATTAAAATTTATAAGAAGAATACACGGAATGTTATACACAATGGTGTGGAATGAACAAGTCTTAAATCTTCAATAAAATAAAAAAAGTCGGTTCACCCAACACTTTTTTTAATCTATTTCCAACGCCCCCTACATTTAGGTCGTTACTTTGTATTTTAGTGAGATGTTTGGTCTACAATATTATAATTTTATAATGCGCAAATGTCGCAAAGCAATGTCACTATAAGTAACATATGCAATTTGTATATTTATGATAATGTTAATCGAGTTCCAAAATGTTAACCGGCGGGAGTTTATTGAACTTAACAAAATGTTCATTTGAAATTCCTAATGCATCGACTAATGTTATGATAAAAACCACTCTAAGTACCTATAATAATAAGTTTTATTTACCATGAAAGCATGAAAGATTGTAACAGTTTACAGGTTTAGTTAAATATATAGATGCACCTTTTAAACATAATAATTCAAAGATCTCTTTCTGTTACCTTGGATACCACACTATTATGTTCTGTGCCGTGGAAGCCAGCTTCCTTCCTCTAAATCAGAACCAGGTTCACTAGAAAATTATTAAGTCAAAGTCAAAAAAATATATTCAAATAGGCTTAACACAAGCTCCTTCGAATCGTCCCATTTTTTTCTACTACCAGTTCAGACGGCAGATTTGTACTAAGAACTGGCAAAAAAACTTAGTACTAGCTTTTAAAATATTTACTTGTTTTATATTACTTGAAATAACTTGCCTTTTACGTTAACGATTCTTTAGTTATGAATTCTCTAGTCTCACTCTTCTACAAAATTAACGTCACAAGATTGTGGTCCTGACCTGACTTTATGTGTTGTTGCAGTCCCTAAAAACCATCAACATGACGTTCACAATGAAAGAAGGCGGCTTCGGCATGTCTGATTACATTGTCTTCGGGATCCTATGCGCGTCATCATGTGCTGGTGGGATCTGGTACAGTGCAGTTAGCTCCCGAACTGCAGCAATCGTTGATATAAAAGACTATCTGCTTGGAGGAAAATCCATGTCCACGTTTCCTGTCGCCATGTCATTAATAGCAAGGTATGTTATCTTTCATAATTTATTACGAAATCTCTCTGTCTCCTATACAGGCTGCTTTTAGACTTGAGAACAAATCATCAATAGAGCGGCTTCTCCACGAGCGAGTTTCGCGGCAAAAAAAGTAGAGTCCATAGAGCTTATCATGGTAGATTTAAAAAATGGTTCGTTTTTTTAAACAAAAACATATCTAGAAATATGTCAATGTTTATTAATACTTGGACTTTATTCATTTGTTTATTATTGTAGCATCGACTGTTTTAATTCTTTACCCTGCATAAATTATTCATGTCAACTACTTTACGTGATAATTGTAATAGTTAATTTGTCAAATCTGCAAGATCTCTTGCTAAAAAGGCGTTAACTAATAAAACCTTATTGTCAACAGTTATGTATCCGGCGTAACGATACTGGGTACTCCAGCAGAAATATACAATTATGGAACTCAGTACTGGCTGGTGATAATAGGTGTGTGCTGTAGCTGTGCTGTGGTGGCAACCGTGTACCTACCTGTTTTCTGTCGACTCAAATTATCGTCATCTTATGAAGTAAGTTTTAGCCTTTTCGATCGTATTGTATCATGCGCGTAACATCGCGCGGCGAGCGGTCTGCGTTCTGCAGTCGAATTCTGCGTTCACAGTTGCTCACATAGCGCTGACTGCTTTTGTTTCTCAACATATTATGTAGTACGCAGAACTCGGAAATTTGCCTTATATGCCACAAGTCTGTAGGTTGGTAATTTATAGCAATAGTAAAATAACAAAGGCACTTTCATGCAATGAACGTAGGTATGTTAAATTATAAGATCGTTAAAAGAATCTCTTAAACGCTTCCTCAATCCATGCATGTTTTCTTGTAATTACAGTAATGCATTTCTAGAGATAACTTTACATTATAGTGGTTTCCTTGTCAGCGTCTAATCATGTGACATTCTCTGCGATTTGTGTCAAACGTCTATCGGAGTTGTTCATTAACCGATCGATTTATGTGAGTCCAAAGTTCGATAATAAAATAAATATGTACGCTTTCACTCGCGACAACTTTTGATTGGAATTTGAAACATACGTTGCCCAATTTGACAAGATATACTATAATCTGAAATAAAAAACATTGACAAAATCTGTAGATGTAATAGATGTTTATCGATTTTTATAAATTACAGTATGTTGTTATTAGAAAGATTCATTCTGTCCATATAGTTCTACCGTTAAGTTCTACTAGTAGGACTAAACGGAGAAAAAAATCCGTTAATTTCTATTAGTAGGCAATATATGGGATGGCAGTTGCTCTTCGAAAAAATTGAGAGCGCATTGATGTAGCCATCTAAGTATAGGATTAGATATAAGTTTAGGAAATGTAAAATAGCAGTTTAGCAGTAGTTTTCTATTCCACTTCTATATAGCCTTTAACTAAACTTGAAAGTAAATAGTGGTTATTTATATCATGTGAGGAACAAATCTATATTGTTATTTTCAATTTTTTGTTACGCACACGTCATACATGCACTGTCTCGAGTATGGTAATTAAGTGTTTAATGTTCAAAAGTCAAATCTTAACGACCTTAAGCAGTAGTTCTTAAAGTTAATTCAGCCGTCGTCGTGAACCACGTAACAAAAACTTTGAAATTCTGAACTCACCTTTTGTCTTAAAGATAGGGCACAAATGTTATGCTAAGACTAGTAAAACCCTCGTACCTTCGTTTCGATATATCTTTCTTCGAAGGCTTTCCCGTGGGAATTTTGAAAAATCCTTTCTTAGTACACCCCTAGACGTTTTGCCCCTTATGTCATAAAAAGAAGGTTTAACTACATTAGCATTCTTATTTGTTTTGAATATAAAAAATGTATACCTATTTTACTGAATGACAATTGCAAAGGACACGACCCATGAATAGAAGAACAATATAACATATCTTTATTTTTTAAACGAGTCCTTTGTCTTTTTGCTTACTTTATGTACGGTTAGGCGGGGTAAGACTAACATACTTGATTATGATTTTAATAAATCCGTCTTTATGCAAAAATTCTTAGACTTCGAATTATGTTTACTGTTTTTATATTAATTTAAATAATTTGATGTAACTTTTTTTTATTCGCAGTACCTTGAAATGAGATTCAGTCGTCACGTACGTGCTGTCGCATCTGTACTTTTTATGTTGGATGAGGTAAGAGATCAATAAATAATCATTCATCTTCATTATCATCATCATGACACTATGAACAGTCCTCCATAGACCTCCAAAACGACGCCCGAAGGCGCATAGTAACTCTACCTTCACCAGAGGAAGCGGTTTGTTTCCCCGCACGGCGCAAACATTTATTTATATGTGACTATGTGACGGCATCTGTGTTTGTGTTTAGTCTGGGTGGTTACGACCGATAATTGTAAGTGTCCAGAATTCAGTTTCTGCAGGGTCAGGGTTTGGTGCTTCTGTCTCCAACATCTTTATTTCTTGCTATTTCATTTAAAGTTCAAAAACATCTTAGTTTGAGGTTACAAGTAAAGGTGATTGCTTACTAAACCAACATCTATGATCTAGGTATCATAAAAATGTATTACGCGTGGGAATGATAAAGGAATTTGCTTTTGAACAATAAAATTAATTCATTGTATTACTATTACACATAATTAAGTGATACTACCTACTTGGTAATTTATATTATTCACAGACAATAAAGAGTATTTTTTTAAGTTTACACAATAAAAAGATTAGATTTATGGCAGTCTCGCAGTTGTCTCGTTCACGATTCTGTCGGTTGTAAGCAAACAATTTAAGAGCAGATAAAATTTTATCAGATTAGGCGTAGAAAACGATAAATAGTCTAATTGACTACCACGGTCGAGTCTAGCTAGATTAATTGAAATATCACTAAATATTTCTGAGAGAATTGGACAATTTGAAGGAAAGAAAATCCGTTTATTTAGGGAACCTCTAAATACTTAAATAAAATTATTATTAAGTAGGTAAAAATATATATATTTTTTTTTTAATAGCCAGTGTCCCACTCCTGGGCAAAGGCCTCTCCTTTTTTCCCAACTATCCCTCTCTGCTGTAGGTACCTTCTTCCCAGTTTCTATCGAACTCCGTCAGTTCGTAAAAATATTACAGAAGTAAAAAAAACTGACATTACAATAATAACAGTTTATCAAAAATATAAAAAAACTAAAAATAATAATATTAAAAAGTATTTTATTCTCTAGCCTGACTAGTTCGAAACAACAATTTCCCAACAAATAAATTGTAAAGGTAATTAATTCTGTTATTGACCTCCATTGTGATTCCGTGATGTGCTAATCTCAAAGACATTTTTTACTACCCTCGAAGAAGTCGCAAAATCTCGTGGGAATTTCGAAAAACATTGTGAACTTATATCTTTATTTGTTTGTTGAATTTTACGTGTAAAATATCACTGATGATGAATGGTATCAAAATACGCACGGGGTGTCAGATAAAGAATAGATAGATGCAGAGACTGATATTTTGTACTATGTTGTGCTTGTGTTTTGTTAGGGTATAAAGTCCATATGATTAATCAAAGAGTCTCCCAGGTTCTTGAATTGACAGACTGTTGATAATAATGATAGCGAATCATTCAATGTCAAGTGTAAACGAACAAGTAGATTTCGTGAATAATTTCGGGTATTATTCAAATATAATTCTACTATATAATAGGTTGTAAGTAAACGGGTCATCTGATGGAAAGTGGTTACCTTTGCCTATGAACATCAGTAACACAACGAGCCACCATACCACCAGTTCAGACTGTTATGATTGATTTGACATGACGAACAGATCATTTTGCAGATCTGTCGAAGAAATGACGATGTAGCTAAGTAACAATTTTATTGTAGTTTTCTTCCGTAACGTCAGTGACGCATTTATATCACCTCTTGTCTGTTACTAACTTCCATGGAAACATTTAAACTGCTAAGAAAACCAGTTGTTGACAATATTTAGAAGAAAAAAGAAAATTGTGTTGTTATGAAATAATAAAAAAATATTGCTCGGTTGCTTCATTACTAGAGTCGACCTGGAACTTGTAGATTTAAATTCAAGGTGAACTAATGACACCAGACATCTTACATTGCTTCAACTGATGATAATAGTGAAATGATTTTGAAATAAAAAGAACAAGTTTGTTCGTTATAGGAACCAGTTGAATGTAGTCGAATAAAATAAACTGCATATGTATACTAATGTTAAGTTTGTTTGTTTGCACTATTGGCTCCGAAACTACTGGAGCGAAATGAGAAATTCTTTAATCTTTGGGAAGTTACTTTAACCCCAAAATGACATAGGCAATATTATATATTTTCGTAAAGAGAGTCCTACTAAAATCCGCGCGAAGCTGGGGCGTATCTTAATATTAATTTATTTATTTTACATTATTAGGATTATGACCGTCTCACAGAATATCGAACGTATGCGTTGCTACTGACCTAAACAAATTTCTATTAAAGATAGTGACGTATTTGAATTAACTTACTGAAATCAGCAATTCTTATAAGCGATGTGTATCGTACGCACTTGGACTTTGGTTCGTGTTCTATAGCTGTCAACATCAATTGTCCGCGACAGTTAGTAATTGAATAATGGTATACTAGCATTCCGCTGTATTCCATGAAATAAAAATAATATCCTACTACACAAGAATGCGAAGGTCGGACGACTTGACAGTCTTTTGTGGAGATTGGGAGGAACTGGCCAGCGACAGGGAGGCGTAAAGGGGGGGCTTTTGCCCAGCTGTGGGTCCTGAATAGTTAAAAAATGCATATACAATGGTAGACAGGAGCGATAGTCGAGTGGCTAGTAATAGCTAAGTACTAATTTCAGCTATCGGGGGTCCGAAACCTGTTTGTTCTGGATGGTTTCTAGAAAATATTCAATTCATATCCGCGACCATTTTGAATGTAAAATAGTCTAGTTAATAATAAAATGAAATGATCTGAGTTCTATTATCTCATGAATTTATGTAGATTGGCTTTTAAATACATATTCTTATAATTAACAGATTAATCATTCTGTAAAGAGAACTAATTAATATCATATTTATATGATTTAACAATCTTATTTTAATCTCCAACATCACGAGTAAAATACGGCTGTAAAAATAAATAATTATTTACATAAGAAACAGTCACTACACAATTTTATCGTTATACAAAAACATAATAATAATATGAATTTACAATATTTGTTATGGCTTATTAAATAACTACCAATGCCTGCGACTTCGCTTGTCTACACTGGTTAATATTATATCCTATGACACTCACAAATAATCATATTATCGTTTATTCAAACACTACGCCATTTTCTCCTGAAAGAGTCACAAACAACACACAAACTATTGCGTTTATAATATTTTAAAGTATTATTAAATTTCAAGTCTAAAACTACCTGTGTGCCAAATTTTTGGCAAATCCGTCAAGCCGGTTTTGCTAGAAAGAGAAAAAACATACATACCCAAACCATATTCTCATTTTCAATATTAGTAGATTTTTAATTATTATTCCCAAGTACACCTACGTAAAAAGATAAGAAATGATAGACTAGACAAGTCTAGATGGTAAATGTGATTTAGTTATAGAAACTATGCTTTCTTTGAGTTATTTTTTTGTACATTTGCGGCCAAGGTTGAGTACGTGGTCTCGAATGTGGACTTTGACCTAACGTCTTCAACTATGTAAGAAATAGTAGTCAATTGGCAATTTAAAATGTACACAATGAGACCGACTTATTTTTAGATTAATAAGTACAAATTTATATAAATACGTAATTAAATTTAAAAAAACGACTCAACTGTGTCCGTCCTTATTTATTGATGTTTTTTTTTTCAGATATTATTTCTTCCTATGGTGATATACGTCCCCGCGTTAGCATTTAATCAATGTAAGTTTGAATTATATAATAAACTAAACAAACATCTATAATTTTTTTTGGAGTGGTAGAGCATTTATGAAATTGCTTTAATATAGGTATATTCTTTTTCTTCTTATTCCCACTTTTCTTCCTATTGCAGCTCGATGTAATATATACTTATATTTTTTTATTTACAGTGACTGGCATAAACGTATTTATCATCGGGGGAATTATGGTGTTGATATGTGGTCTTTACACAGTATTGGTAAGTCAAAAGAGGTCGTTTATTTGATGAAGTTTTTGTTTAATTAAGAATCAATTCCTTAGTAATTGAAAACATAAGTTTTGAAAAATGGATTGTTGTTCTTATATCGCATAAATAAAAAATTCTGGTGCAAATCGCTTTGTTAGTAACATAATTATTATTATCATAATTTATTGCAGCATAGAATATCTTTAGTTGAAATGATAACAGCGCTACTCTCTCCTCTAAAAACTTTTATCAATTTATTCTGGTTATTACTAGTTTATAGTCAATCATGTATTGTCATGTACTACAGATTTTGGCAGTATCAATGTATGTCTTCTGTTTTTGACAACGGTTTTCCCCGATAAAATATTGAACTTTGGTCCTGAAGTGCACTAATGGGTTATTAGAAGAACATTTGAATATATGAACATTAATATATGACATGAGCCTTCTATAAAATTCTATACAAATAAGGTACACTTATGTCTAGCTAGAGAGTATGAACGAAGACGAAGATAGTAAAGCCGTTCCAAAAGGTTCCCCGTTAAACCTAATTAAATTAGTCATTTTGACTCAGAACCTCGAATCGCGCCCTGTTCTTTTGTCAAGTGTGTCAAAAACCGCATTTATGCCATAATTTTAATAGGTAGTCTTTAGTCAGCTCCTCATTGGCTTATGAGTGGAGTGGCTCGACAGATTCCCGCATTCTCCTTAAGTCGCGGAACATGCAATATTTTCCTAATTGTAAACAAATAAAGGCGATAAAAAACTAATTCTAATCAAACAAAATCAAACGGGTTTCTAAAAAGCCAATAAAATTCGGCTGGAACCAAGTGAATTCGAAATTATCTCTCACCTGTACATATATTTTTTTATACGACTAAGGTGGCAAACTAGCGTACTGATGGTAAGCAGGCACCATAGTCTATGAACGCTTGGAACACCGGGGTATCACTCGCGCGTTGCCGACCCTGTAGAAAGTGGAGCTCTGGAGACCTTACTCACCATAGGAACACAACATGGCCGAGACCAATGCTATTTGGCTACGACCTTCTGTAAGGTGGTTCACCAGACGGGCTGCTCCGATTTGAGCGGATTATCCGCTGTGCCCTACCTCTCTTAACATAATTCCTAGCATGCATTTTATTGGTGTTTTAACCAGGGAGGTCTACGTGCTGTGGTATGGACGGACTCTGTCCAAACTGCCATAATGTTCATAGGCGTGCTGATGGTAGCTGTAGCGGGGACAATCGCTGTTGGTGGGTTCGCCTCTGTTGCAAGCATCGCACGTGAATCCGGGAGGCTCACTCTTGATAAGTAAGTAATTAACTTACATTTAAATAAGATAAACGTTTGCATTAGATTATTATAAACGAAGCAAGTGAAAGCCCAGCAATTGAAAACACCTATTGTCTAAAGTTCGTAAACTGATTCAGTAATAGGTGATAATGTGTTGTCACTACAGCCCGGAGACCCGGAATGAAAAAACTTTCATAAAAATAAGTAGTTATTTCTATGAAAGTTTTTTCATTCCGGGTCTGCATCATAAAGGGAACCATTTATGTAAAATTACAGCTTTCTAAATCCATAGGTTTGAGCTGAGCGTTAAAAAGTTAATCAGACCAGTCAGGGTTTAAATTGAGTCTAAAATTTTTAAATTATTTACCAGATGAGCCAACGCAAATCAAGTTGCACGTCTTTCTAGTCTTTAAACAATACTGTTCTAGTCTTTAAACAATACTGTTTGTATGCAGTTGGAGTTTCTCCCCTTATGAGCGGCAGACGGGCTGGGGTTCCGTGGTTGGTGGTTTCCTCTACTGGACATGCTTCAATTCAGTCAACCAAACTATGGTGCAGAGGTATATCGCCTTGCCTTCGAAAAAACATGCAATATGGTAAGTATATTAACAATATAATAACCATAGATTATGATGGATTCACATTATTAGGACCATAAGTTTTCGATATGAAAATTTCAACACTTTTAAATGGTGATGAATAGGCAAATCTTATCTTTGTTAGCCGGCTAATTTATCTTCCATTACCTGCTCAAATGTGAAAGTTGTCATTTCTATTTTTATTATATTTACTAGCTGTTCATCTCTCTGTAGTATCTCTCTTGATATTATTAGAATGCCTTTGTTTAAATTTTTCTCTTCTAGTTATTTTGGACTATAGAACTTATTACCTGTTAAACCAAATCTAAGTTAATAAAATAATTTCAGTGCTTTAGCAATATTCGGTCTGGGTGCTGTCCTAGCTATTTCATTGTGTGTGTGGAATGGATTAGCTGCTTGGGCGACGTGGGTTGTGGGTGGTTGCAACCCCACTGGCAAACCTCTGGTGGATGACAGACTGCTACCAGCATTTGTGACGTATGTGAGCAAGGTGCAGAACTTACCAGGACTTGCAGGCGTCTTTCTGGCTGGAGTATTTGGTGCTGGTTTGAGGTGAGTTTTATAAAGAAAGATGTATTTCACGTATACGCTAGTATTTAAAAAAAAAAACAATACGCGTAGCAGCTGAAGCGGAATTATTTCAAACAAAGTTATTAAAATTTCTTCTCTATCATGTATGGTACATTTACTAATACCTTTCCTCTTTTGAATTTGATCAATCTTAATACTATATTCTTTTCCTTGTACGGATATTATGACGACACGTTATATGATTTTAAACATCTACGTCTTATAGTAGCTCGTAATAACTACATATACCCGTAATCTGAGACACAATAGTCTTGTAAAACAGACAGATCCGTTTCCTTGCTATACCTTGTTGTACATTCATATTCAACATTATCAGTAAAATACGCATTATACAATATGTTCTAAAATAGGTATTATCTTAAGAGATCATCACGTTATTTTAGGTAACCGGATCTTTGATAACATTCGCAAAATATCTTTTCAAATTGTATTGACACTGTAATCTCTTTCGAGTTTGCAGGGGAGACTACTCCACAACGCATGTCTTTGTGTCCTGGATAGCGTTGTGCGTAACCTTCTTTGTAGCAGGCAACGCACTAGTAGCGCCTCTGGTATTACTGATGTTCACGGCGGTAACCACTTACCTTCAGGTGACCCGAATGCTCGTGTACCTTTTCACCATTATAAAAGCATATAGAGATTTCAAATCAAGTGAAGCTCGATTTCTGAGTTTCACGGTATACTAGCTTACAACTACTTGATAGCAAAACCGTCGAAATCTAAACGATAATTCTATCTGCTTGCCACGAGACAGGGGTTACAGGGGTGAAGCTATGCTAATTTCTAATAATATCATCTCCAGTTCCCTATCAGCAGTGCTGAATGCTTGCGCGCTGGTTGCAGTCGAGGACATTATACGCGGCTGGCTGCGACTTCAACTGAAACCTTTTACCGAGGGTCTGATTGCGCGTGGAGTGACAGCCCTGCTGGCCATCATATCCCTCATCATGCTTTTGGTTATTGAAAAGCTTGGAGGAGTTCTTGGTTAGTATTATTTTACTATATTCGATGGATAAATTCCTTAAAGAGTAGTCATTTGATGAAAATTTTCTTGTCCTTGTAAAGTCTTCTGAGTAAAATTTTCCGCTTTTCTATTTTCAGTATAATAATATTAGCAAATGTGTAAGCAGGGGGCCATAAATAAATTATGTAACGCTGTTATTTCAGGATACTGTAATGTATTATGTAATTTTAGATAACAACACCTAATACATTACCTGAAGTTGACATGACAAGGATAATTTATGTAAATTTGTGTTTTAATTATAAAATGCAATAAAATAAACATTAAACAAGTACCGACTAATCGATCAAGATGACAACCTTGTAAAGGTTAATTGGATTAAGTCATATGTACCAAAATTTATCGCCTTATCTCGTATGGCTTCTTTGGTTTTAAGCGAAAACATAAAAAGTAAAAGTTAAACGGCAATGGATAATGATTTCTCCTTTTCTTTCAAATAAATCAATTTTATGGAAGTAAAGAAGGGATGGTTTGTTTTGTGAATACGTAGCGTTACTTCCCACGAGAAGTATAACATTTTTCCGTAGATCGTACAGTTGAACTTGTTGTGGGAATAAAGTCGATTCGGTTGATAGTAGTTTAGAATTTTTACAAGATAATCTATATGAAAATTAACTGGAAATTCGTATTTATCCGTAGGTGTAGCAACAGCCCTATCAGCAATTGCAGCCAGTGCCACCTGTGGGGTTTTCACGCTGGGTATGGCGTGTTGGTGGGTGGGACCACGAGGTGCCATCGCGGGGGGTGTTGCAGGGGCTCTTGTAGCTGGTACCATATCCATGGGTACCCAGGCTGCAGCTGCCCATGGACTTAAAGCACCACCACTCAGTATGAGCGCAGAGTGTGCAGCCAACGCCAGTTTTGTTCCTGGCGATAGTTTTGTGAGTATTAAACATGCAACTACTATACTATTTGTGTAGAATTAATTGTAATTGTCAGTTCCAAGACAGTTGTAACTTTTACCCCGAAACATTAATGAGCTTCATTACTTATTATTTAATATGTTGTCGCAGTTTTTTCAATCCTATTTATAAGAAGACACAACAGGACACTTAAGCTGTCTCTGATTTCATCCTGGTTTTATAATATAGATTCATATTATAGATAATACGCTATTGCGGCATTTGTTTCATAATTATTAGTTTTTTGAATGAATAATATAGTATGCATGATATAACATCATTTTTGTTGGTTATGATAGAACAGATGTTGTATGTACCACTTGAACTATTTATAGAAAAGATGTTCTAATTTTATTTATTTTTCCATAGGACGCCACAACAATATTTCCATTATTTCGAATATCCTACCATTGGATCGCACCATTGGGATTGATCACGACATTGCTCGTCGGTGCTCTAATTGGATACTTCTTCGATAGTAAAGAATCCTTGAAATTGGACGCTGAGTTGTTCACACCCTCAGTATGGAAGTGGTTACCGCAGGAAGCTCATGATAATATGGGCAAGTCAAGGAGAAACTTTGTGTCAGCACATGCCCAGTCATCAGTATGTTGTTGAGAGAGAT